>APFE030619719.1:1953-26058 GCA_000404065.3 Pinus taeda
GAGTATATCCTCTTCTTTTGACCTTTCTTGCTCCTTTTCTTCTTCCTCTTCACAATCTATGTAGAATAAATTCTTCTCAGCACACTTATGACCTTTAGTGTATTTGCTATCACAACTGTAACAAAGCCCTTTTGCTCTTTTTTCTTCCAATTGTTGTGGTGTCAAACTTGTAGGTTGTGGAAGACTAGGAGCAACAACACTTCCATCTTTATAGTTGTGAGTGGTATGCTTCCTAGTTGCCATATTTTTGCTTTCCATTTTTCTTGCTAACCTGAATGCCTTCTCTAATGAATCAGGTTCCCAAAGGCGAACATCATGTTGGATATTATCCTTTAAAGACCCTATGAACACATCAATCCTATGCTCCTCTGGAATATCTTTTACCCTTATTTCAATTTTTGGAACTCCTCAATGTGCTCCATTATTGAACCCTTTTGTTTGAGACTTATCAATTAGCTAAAAAAAGTGTTGCTTTTTGTATCCTCATAATTTTCTGTCAATTCTTCCATAAAAATTGCCCAAGTGATAATTTGTTTACGAGAGAAAAGCCATTGATACCATAAAAATGGGTTTGGTTCCAAATATAAAGTTGCAATACGTGCCTTTTGTGTGTTTTGCACATTATTGAGATCGAAAAATTGCTCCATCTATAATATCCATGTTGCGGGATCCTTGCCATCAAACTTCCTCATATCGATTTTTGGAATATGGTGGGTCTTTGATCCAACATTACAGCCTCTGAAATCATGATTAACATTTCTTTTGTTCGCATCATGAGTTTCCTTTACTACCCTTTCACCATTAGTAAGTATTTCTTGTACAAAATTTGTCAAATCTGTCTTCAAATCTGCCATGCCTGTCTTCAAATCTATCTTCAAATTGTCCATCTTAGCTTCCATGCCATTCAACTTAGCTTCCACACCCTTTATCTTAGATTCCACTCCATTTATCTTAGCTTCTGTTAGCTTTTGTGAGAGTGACATTTGTTTGCACTTGGTCTTGTAATTTTGATATATCATGTAGCATTTCTTCCTCTTCTTCATGAGTCATGCTAGAGCTTTTAGGTTGCTTACTAGGTGTTTTCATTTTCTTTCCTTGGGGCATCAGTTAATGATAACCGTGCTCTACTATTCCCTTTGAATTCCTTCAAAATAATTTTTCAAACCAAGCTTAAGCAAAAATTTAAAAACATCTACAGACATTTTTTCACTTTGTAGGAGCTCGATATTTCCTCTGATGTATCTCTGTAATTTTGGATCATCCAGTTCTAAAATTGCTACCTGAAGTAGCCCTCTGTGTCCTCTTTCCAATGCCACCAGTCTTATCCAAATTGGATTCTCCAAGGAAGAGTTATGCCAAATCTCCCACAGTGACTTGATTATAGACTAGTTCAATAAAGCGAAATTGTACGACATGCCACGTGTCCCTGTTTCAACCTTTGGCTCTAAAAAATATACACAAGAAACTACAGTCCATTCTCTTTCTGTACCTTCTTATGAATTTTAATCTGATGCTCAGAGAGAAATTTATGACAATTTTCCCCGGGTCACCTATTTGGAATGTAATTCAAGAGTCTACAAAAAGACCAACTTCCTCAGATCATATCTCCGCAAATATAACGCAAAAATCTCTGAAATTTGGACCCGAGGTTCAGTGTGATTTCATATCGAATGGGTTTTTTTTTTTCTGAAATTTCGTAGAAAAAAGTTATAGAGAAAATGCCACGATGACCTATTTGGAGTAGCAAAACCCTAGAATCCAAAGCTCTGATACCAAATGTTATGAAACTAGCTCACAAAAAGATAGAAAAGATAGATTAGTTCCTTAGAATTCAGCCTCTTCAAGGGGGAAACCTCCTTTACATTACAAAAATGAATGATTATTTGCTGATTCAAATGACAAAACCTCCTTTCTATATATAGGAGTCTAAGGAGTCACAATATAACCCAGCCGACCTAACAAAAATAATATAAAGGAACAAAAATAACAATAGAGGGATTCTATGGGGCACAGTAATAACAATATGGGGAAGATAGGGGCACAACAATATTAATAAGGGATACAACTATAATATTAATGGGGTAATCACTAGTATTATACGAACCTAACATATGATCTGGGTCTAACTGAAGTTAGGAATAGCTACAAAATTATGAATTAATATTTACAAACGCATACGCTGGTTCGCTTTGTTAAAAGCACTTATACACGCTGGTTTAGATCATCAGAGGAGCGTATAAATTATGAAATATGATATTTGAATTTGCAGTTGGTTCTAGTGGTTGTTGCAGAGTTCTAGGTTTTGGTCTGTGTTCTGGTGACTATGTTAAGATGACAGTATTCTGAATGTTCAGATTGGTTGATTGTCATTTGCTTCAGTAATGATGGGTTGTCAATAATTGATTGATTCAGTTGTGGTTGATTCAGAGATTGATGATTGAGTTTCAGCTTTTGGTTGATACAGATGTATCTGATGGTGGTATTGCATTTGTGCTTGATTTTGAGATTCAATTTTGTTGATGGGTCTAGTATGAAATTTAGATGAAACATGGCCTTCATGTGTATTTTTGTGTACTAAGAGCATCTAATTTGAAAATTTATGAAATGTGGTCCCTGGAGGAAGAGAGAAGGTCATAGCCTTCTGTAGGTCTGTGCCTACGTACTAGTAAACATATCAGCTAGTACAAGAGCTAGGGGGTTGTAGCTCCCTTCCAGTAGAAGCTGAAGAATGAGAGAAGGTTGTAGCCTTCTGCAGTTAGGTGACTACGTACTGGTATGAGTCTACACTAATACAAGATTGTAAACAAGTTTTTCTTATATTAATGAAGACATCAACAGGTGGTTTTTGTCCCGCATTGGGTTTCCACCCTAAATCTTGGTGTTCATGTGTGCTTCTTATGTGTGATGGACTGTTTTGTTTTTACTGCACCTATTTACTATTTATGTGGGTAATGAAGTACTGATGCACTGATTAAAGATCAAGATATGATTAATTACCTGAATCGTAAGTTTGCTAGATATATGTTGGTTGCCTTAAATACAGTTGTGTGTACACACAAGTTCCCTTCACTGAAGTAGTGTATATAAATCTGATTATGGAAATGAAAAAGTTATTGATTTGCTAATACTGATTCACTCCCCCATATTATTTCCAACAATTGGTATCAGAGCAAGTCCTTTAGAAGAAGCTTGATCACTTGAAGGGAGATCCATCAATATGAATAATCAAGAAAGCATGGGATCCATCAGACCACCAATCTTTGATGGGAGCAATTTTGTTTATTAGAAAATGAGAACCACAGCGTATCTACAATCACTTGGAATGGATGTATGGTAAATTGTGGAAGGAGGATATACATTTCCAACAGTAATTCCTACAGATATGACAGGTAAAAAGGAATATGAAACCAATGCCAAAGCTGTCACTATTTTATTGGAAATTTTGTCAAAATCAGAGTTTGTCAAGGTCGTGTAGCTCAAATCAACCAAATAAATATGGGAAAAAATTGTTCTAAGCTACAAAGGAGACTCTCAGGTAAAATGTGCTAAGCTTCAAACTCTCATAATTTAGTATGAAACTCTTAAGATGCATAGTGATGAAAGCATAGCTAGCTACTTCCTACGTATAGATGAGGTTGTCAATTGTATGAAGAATCTGGGTGAATAAATTAAGGAAGTTTCCTTAGTTGAGAAAGTTTTGAGATCCTTGTCTGCTAAATTTGAACCCAAAGTGTCTGCCATAGAAGAAAAACAGGATTTGCAGAATATCACTATGACGCAGCTTCACGGAATCTTAACTGCCTTTGAGATGAGAAAAGGAGGACCATCAGATATGAGAGAAGCCACATTTAAAGTAGCAATAAAGGGAAAAGAAAAAATCAATGAATCAAGACACATTTCAGAAGAAGAAGATGAGGTAAATTGTGTCAAGAAGCTTCAATGGGATTCTAGAAGGTTCAAAGGTAAGCTACCTTTCAAATGCTTTTCTTGTGGTAGAGTTGGTCATTACGCTACTAGATGCCCTCATAACAAAGAAAAGATGTCTGAAGAAGGTAATATAGGTTATTATACTCATGATGATAGTGATGGCTTGTCCAATAGTGATGAAGATGATCAAGAAAATAAACTACTCATAGCATACGGAAATAATGCCTTAGAAAAGGAAGATTTCCTTAAAGAAATCAGTTAACTTAAAATCAGCTTGGCAGAAAAGGATACAGTCATAAACATAGTGACACATCAACTCACTGAAAAGGATAAACACAATGAAGTGTTAGAATGTGAAGTAGTAAGTCTAAGAAAAGAACTTGAAAAGATAAAGACTCTGAATCTTAGATTTGCTAAAGGATCAGAAACGTTAGATGAATTCCTCAAAGTTCAACGTTCGACCATTATGAAGAATAGTGTTGGTTTTCATGAAGGTAAATCTAGCTCACAAGGTAAGGTAAGAAACTCCAATGAAAAATCTTAGATGCTCAACAAAGAAATAAAAAGTCAACCCCATCAACAACCAAGGAAAGAAATTCTTCAAAGAAAATCTTTTACTCCTAACTATGGAAGTGATAGTCAGTTATTTCCTTCGAAGAATGATGTTGAATGTTTTATATGTCATAATTTTGGACATGTTGCAGCTAGATGCAGAAGTAGAATGGTTCAAGACCATCACACAGAAATATCATCACGTTCCGGGTACTTTAAGGGATATTGTTTTTCTTGCAATATGTTTGATCACAAAGCTATTGATTGAAATAAAAGGAATATGAAACATGTATGTTATGTGTGTAACAAGTTTGGACATAATGTAAAGGAATTCAGGAGAAAATTTCAAACACCAAACCAAAAAGAGCATACATCATCACAATCCAAGGTATTGAAGAAGACGGAATTATTGTCAGAAAGTTGTGGCATAGCTCTGTTTGCAGACATAACAAACCCAAGGGAAGCTAAAAGTATAAAACTTCAGTATTCCAATTTTGATACGGAGCTATTATGAAGGGAAGTCACATATATACATGATTTAGAAGCTGCACAATCGAGTATATGGTGTTCTGAGGAAAAAGCAGTGGGATAGACTCAGGAAAAGGAGTTTAATATGGTTTAGTGACTTATCTTCTCTGTTTGATGATGGTATGTGTTGGTACTGATAAGTTGGCACAACTTCAGGGGGAGCATATGCTTCTAATAATGCATTGTTGGCATTATCTTAGAAGATCTTGGTATAGATCCACATAGTTTTTTTTATTTAGACTCTGCATGTGCTCAGGGGGAGCATGGACGGTTTGGTGCATCTAAGCATGTACAAAGGGGGAGCTCAATCAGAGAATTCAGCATGTACTCTTGGGGAGCACAGACAACATAATGTATATCAAAGAGGAGGATATCTTGGTCCGCCCTTTGCCCTTGATGTCAAAGGGGGAGAGTGACTTGGTGTTGCTGTTGCCATCAAGTCTAAAGGGGGAGATTGTTGGCATTATGATATAGGTGTTGTCCTTGATGGTAGCTCACTCAGATGAAAGATCAGAGTATAGCAGGTTAATAGCAAAGAATTACAGATCAAACTACAAAAAATGAAGAAAGAGGGGTATATGCAGGTTCACCTTGACCAAGTTGTGTATACATGCAGGTTCATTGAACACAAGTAGTGTATACACACACATGCACTTTCACAAAATTAAAAGTGCATATATCTTGGAAATCTAAGTTTTTGTCTGAGGTATTTGGTCCATGGTATTTCGATTCATGGTATTGGTCCAAGGTATTTCATCTGAGGTATTGACCCTAGGTATTTGGTCCAAGGTATTGTTCCTAAGTGGTTTTGGTCCATGGCCTTGAGAAACGCCTAAAACTATATAAGGAGGAGAAGATCATTAGGCCAAGGTGTGCAAGTATTGAACATATGATGAAGTGTGAGATCTAGTATGCAGGTTATTGGCTTATGGTGCGGTGCTTAATCTAAACAAAGGATGAACCTTAGCGGTTGATGAAGGATAAGATCTAATAATGGATCAGGATCTTAAGGCTTGAAATAAATTATCATTATGTGGTTTGATCATGTATAGTCTAGATCTGAATACTGACGCACGTGTTGTTCTGTTAATGTTATGATCTGGGTCTATTTGAAGTCAGGAATAACTGCAAAATTACGAATTAATATTTGCAGACATATACGCTGGTTTGCTTTGTTAAAAGTGCATATACACGCTGGTTCAGCTCATCAGAGAAGCGTATACATTATGAAATATGATATTTGGATTGGCATTTGGTTCTAGTGGTCATTGCAGAGTTCTGGGTTCTTCTCTGTGTTCTGGTGGCTGAGCTATGATGACAGTATTCTAAATGTTCAGATTGGTTGATTGTCATTTGCTTCAGTAATGATGGGTTGTCAGTAATTGATTGATTCAGTTGTGGTTGATTCAGAGATTGATGATTCAGTTTCAGCAATTGGTTGATACAAATGTATCTGATGGTGGTATTGCAGTTGTGATTGATTTTGAGCTTCAATGTTGTTGATGGGTCTAGTATGAAAATTAGATGAAACATGGCCTTCATGTGTATTATTGTGTACAGGAACATCTAGTCTGAAAATTTATGAAACGTGGTCCCTGGAGGAAGAGAGAAGGTCATAGCCTTCTATAGGTCGGTGCCTACGTACTAGTAAACATATAGGCTAGTACAAGAGCTAGGGGGTTGTAGCTCCCTTCTAGTAGAAGTTGGAGAACAAGAGAAGGTTGTAGCCTTTTGCAGGTGGGTGCCTATGTACTGGTACGAGTCTGCACCAGTACAATATTGTAAACAACTTTTTCTTATATTAAAGAAGACAGCATTAGGTGGTTTTTGTCCCGCATTGGGTTTCCACCTTAAATCTTGGTGTTCATTTGTGCTTCTTATGCGTGATGGTCTGTTCTATTTTTACTGCACCTGGTTACTATTTATATGGATAATGAAGTACTGATGCACTGATTAAAGATCAACATATGATGAATTAACTGAATCATAAGTTTTCTAGATATACACTAGTTGGCTTAAATACAGTTGTATGTAGACGCAAGTTCCCTTCACTGAAGTAGCGTATATAAATCTGATTATGGAAATGAAAAATTTATTGATTGGCTAATTTTTGGGTCTTGAAATTGTCATTCACTTGCATTACACTTTCACTATCATGTCCATTATATCACCTCCATTTCACCTTCATTTCACTACCATGTCACTACATTCATCTCACTTTCATCATTATTGGGTCACATCTATTTTTTCCAAACTTTATTAATTCTTATCATTTTTAAGTGAATTTGTGGTTAAAAATTAGAAAATAATGTGCATATGCTTATACCTAACAAGTGGGATGACATTGTTGACATGTGTAGGTCAAAAGGAAGGTTCTAGAAGACCTTTATGTGGCATCCTAAGGCCAAATTCGAATTTGAGTGGAGAGGATCATGGGATCGTGAGGATATGTGTCACATTTTATGTTAGTATTGAAACTCTAAGAAGTCATGTGTCTTATCATTTCCTATTTTGAATATAACTCTAGAGGTATAGGGAGAGATTCATGGACTCTCATTAATGAGATCACTTCTCATCTTTTTGTATAAATAGGAGATCTCTCTCCTTCATTGGAGAGGCATTGTAAACTCTGTTAACTCAACTTGTTGTACTTTGTAATTTTTAAGAATTTGAATAAAGTTTTGAAGTTCCCAACATGGAAGGAGATGTGAAGTAGGAGATGTCATGGAGCATATTAGAATGTAAGATAGAGTAGATTTTATTTTGTAGTTTTGCTTTGATTTCATTCAGGTATGTCATTTTATTTTGATGATTGTTTTCAAGTTCAATAGTTTAGGTTTCCCATTCATGCAAGTTTAATTCATGCAAGTGTGTTCAACCAATTGGTTGTAGATTTATCTAATTGTGTAATCTATGCTTAGAAAAATAGTCCAAGAAAGTATTTTCCAATTTGTGCTTGGAGCATTAGAGCACATAGTGGATTAGTTTTCCTTTACATGTTTTGTATTTAATTTTGTTGCAATTTCATTTACAGTTTTAGAAAAATGAATTATTGAATCCCTCCAAATGCTATCACCAGGAGGTAGTTCTCCCAAAATTGTATAGCGGAGTGATAAAACACTTCATTTACTTGTTATAGTAGATTAGTTGCAATTTCACTTTCAGTCTTAGTCTTTCATTTAAATTTAATTTTCAATTTTAGAACAATGAAATATGGAGTCCCTCAAAATGTTATCACAAGGAGGTAATTCTCCCAAATTTGTATAGAAGACGCGATAAAACACTTCATTTAGCTGTTATCATTTTTGCTTTCATTTCACAGACATTTTGCCGGCTTAGATTAATATAACTAGTCAAATTTTTGATTTGTTTTTATCTAATGTTCATTTCCTTTTCTCCCTTCTTTAGAAATTAGATTTTAACATTAAAAGTCATTAGATTTAGTTGTCCATTATCATTTAGAGATTTTCATCTAGAAGCATAAATTTTCTTTCTTAGATTAATTTCCTTAAGCATAAGAAACAAAACCCCCAAAAACAACAGAAACTATAAAACAACGAAGTAAGAAAAAGGTTAACTAAGCACATATAGTGCACCACACTTCATCAGTTTACGATACTCGGATTGATAATTTATGTAGAGCGATTTAGGACACTAAATTGACTAGACACTAATACTAATTCAACACCCCAACCCCACCCCATGTTATTTCCAACACTATTGAATGACATGGCACAATACTACTGTCTATTGAGCATATCATCTTTTTTTTTTTTTAAGGAGCTTAATTTTCCTATTGAATTTGAATTAAGTCTCTCAAGACTACAAGAGAAGCTAGATTGGATTTCATTGAAGCATAGAAACAATGTTTACAATAACTTAATGAACTGCACAGTATGTGCCTATTGACCCTGCAATGTACAATTATTATTCAATAGCAAAGGGCCCAATGGCATGATATCCTTTGTAAAAAGAAAACTTTTTAGAAGGGAAACTCGGTGCTGCTATACGATTCTAGTTTGCAGGATTTTCTAGGAAAACTTCAGATGGGATTATTAGGACCATATGAGATTACTGAAGTCCATGACAACAGTACAGTGACCTTGACTACCATTGATGGTTTTGGCATCTATTTTCTTTCTAATGGACATCGACTCTACCTATAGCATCAGTCGCTTACAAGAGAATCTTTTTTCCATCATATAAGTAATGATTCGAATTTGTATATCATAGTTGAGTGGGGAGGTAATGTCACAACTACATCCAGCTAAATTTTTTTCAAAAATCCTTCATTTTGCAGGATAATGTATATATTTTATAATAATAATAATAATAAGTATAATATATATATATATATATATAGAGAGAGAGAGAGAGAGATAAAAATAATAATGAAATAAGGGTAAAGGTTTGTTATTTTTTCTTTTACAGTTGTTGTGCCTCCACTATTATTCCCTTAGTTCAAGTCGTTGTTACCTTTCGTCACAACTTATTGTTCCCTTTTATCACAGTTTTTGTTCCTTTGCTCACAATTCTTCTTACTTCATTATTGTTCCCTTAGTTGTAGCCGATGTTCCCCTTCATCATAGTTTGATGTTCCCTTTGGTCACAGTCGTTATTCCTTTGGTCACAGTTGTCATTCCTTCACTATTGTTCCCAATAGTTGCAATCATTGTTCCCTTTTGTCACGGTCACCATTCCTTTGGTCAACACTATTGTTCCATCACTTCTATTCCCTTTGGAAATGATTGATGTTCCCTTAAGTCACAATGGTTTTTACCTTATGATCATTATTTTCTTAGTTATAACCAATTTTTGTGTGAAAATTATTCCAATTTTGAAGCACTTTTCTGATACCATGGTGACAAAATTATGTCATTTCAATGATTACCATAAGATAATACTTTATTTGACTTTTCAACTTCATAAAAAATTTAACAATCCTAATATTATAAGTACATAAATTGTTCATAATATATCTCTTCAATTTTTTTTTCCAAAGAAAAAAATCAGTAACCTTTTATTAAAGATATAATGAAAAGTTACACTATCAAATGCAGCTGCCACAAGGGCACTAGCGCTGACGCACCCAAACGCAACGTTAGAAGACTAACGCGAACAGAGCGAAAGAGAAGAGAAGGGAGAGAGAAGGAAAAAAGGGAGAAAAAGGCCCCAGCAATGAGCAAAACTCATGCTTCAAGTTTTTCGCCCCTTTTTCTTTTCGACCTTGCGCCATTCACCCAGAGTGGGCTCAGTCGAAACAATGACTAACTGAGATGTTTCGTTCAGCTGCCCTGATTCTTTGTCTGAGTCTGATGTATCTGAATGGTGTTGCCGTTTGTTGCCTCCTGTGCTTTGATCCACGCTTGTCATCTCTGTTTTTTCATTCTGGATCTCTGCCTGATTTGTATGTGGCTGTGGATCCTTGTTAACTGTTGTATTTTCCTTCTGGTTTTTTGTTTCAACTTCCTCTATGGTGGTATCATCCTCTTCTGCCTCTGTTTCTTCCTCTTCTGTTACCGAAGGGGCATTCTTTCGTGTTGTTCTCCTCTTTAAGACTTCATCTAAATTCTGCCATCCTCTGGGCTTCCTTTGTTGTGGCTTGCTCTTGCTGGGACATTCTTTGAGCAAATGACCTGTTTGTTGACATCCTCTGCACCTGAATGCTGTGTTCTCATAGTCCAAAGGTTGTTTCCACTGAATATTGTTAAAGTTCAGGAAGATGCTTTCAGGTATTCCTTGGCTGAGATCTACCTCGACGCATATCCTAGCAAAAGTAAAAATTCCTTTTAAGTGTCTATCTGTATCAATCTTTAACATTTTTCCAAGGGTATTCCCTATAACTGATAAGGTCTTGAAGTGCCAAAAGTGTAATGGTAGGTTATGCAACCTTACTCATACTGGCATCCTTGATACCACCATGGTATTTGCGTCAAACTCTGGAAACCATGGGGTGACAAATAAACTCGCACTGCCCCAGAACCATGGTCCTTCATTGAGAATTTTTTCCTTTTCTTCGACTTCATGGAATATTACTATGAAGAAACCCTTCGAACAGAGGTGGATCTGGCAGTTTTTTGTCCAGATCGTGTGAATCCATTGATACAGAGCCTCAGTTTTAGGCCAGAACCCGTTAAATCTACAAATAACAGCTTTTTTTTTCCAGATCTGAAAAAATGCACTTTACCTCTGGAAAATCCAGTGAGATGGAGGGGCTTTCTGGTATTTGATCCATGATATATTGCCCCAGCGATGTATTGTCTACTGCAGGTTCTTTCCCCTTTGGAGGATCTTTCCCTTTGGCTGCATCACGATATGTGCCTATAGGTTTTGATGAAGTTCCCTTTGTCCCACCTCGCAAATGATGATTGAGGATGATTGTTGAGTCCTGAGCTACCCTGTACTGCTGGAGTGAGAGATGTTCCTGCATGCAAACCCCAGAAAATATTAAGATTTGAAAGGCAACTGAGATACCCAGTTTGTCCTGGATTTTTTTTTTAAGCTCCAGAACCCTCATGCTTCCCCAGATCTGTAGACATAAATGCCTGCCTTCTGTTGTTCTGATGAAAATTTGATGCACTACATCGTGAATGGGATCTTCAAAGCACTGCGAAACCAGATCCCTGCTCCTTTCCCTTTCTGGGTCCTCGGCTTTTTCATTCAAAATTTTCCCTGGGACTGCCGATCGAGCCCACAGCGTACCGAAATGGAGTAGCGGATCTGGAATACGCCGCACACCTCCATGGACACAGTCAGATATTCCTTGACTGAGCAATGCGTTCTCGGGTGTTTGCAAACGCGATCTGTCAAAAATCAATTGTGACGGGGGTCTGTGGTTTGTTCCGGAGTGATCCTTTTCCACAGCGGATCCGATCCAGGGCCCTAGGGGAGCGTCATGGACATAGGAACCAGTGGCCAGCCGTTCGAACCCCCTGCCATAACGCTGCAACAAAAGAAAAGGCACCCAGAACTGTGGAATGAAGCCCACTTAAAACCTAGAAAACGGCACCACACTTCCCCCACGAAAAACGGTAACGCCCTTGCCATTGGAGAACGACCCTGGAAACGCTTGACGACGCCACAGCCAGCCAAAAACTGGAGGAGATCTGCCGGACCCGAGCGGCAAGGAGTCGCAGGGGCAACATTGCGTCCATGAGGAAAAGATACACCCCGGCTTCCGTTCTCTGTGTATCCAAACAAGAAAACCCTTACCTTCCAGCGGATCAGCTTCTCGCCAGAGGAAAACTTCTGTGAGGGAGGAAACTTCCAACTGGGTCCTGATCAGTCCACAGTATTGCGAGATTTTTGGATCTGTGTCGGCGCTAAACGGGCGATCTTGAACCCTAAATCCATGATTGAATCCCGCCGCGCCTGCTCTCGTCTTTCCCATTTTTTCAGTTTGATCAGGCTTTTCATTTATTTCTTAGCTAGTTTTTAATATATCTCTTCAATTACCACAAGTAGTGATCTGGATTTAAGTAGGAACACAAAAAATTATAGAGATAAATGTAAACATAGATATGCAGCGGAAATAATACTTCATTTCATTTATGTAAAATACTGAAATATGCTTACAAACAAGAATGGAAATAAACCAGCTAGGGCAATGGTAGCTTATCTCTGAGAAGAGATGTGGTAGCTACATGCCTTTGAACTATCTTACAATGAGGCTCAAGGGCCTTTTTATTATTGAACAATAAGAGAAAACCCTAAACAACCAAAACCTTAACCCAAGGAGATGTAACACCAAGAGTTTATGGGCCCTGTTGGGGTGAGTTGGACAACCAACTTCATGGGGTCGTAACTTGGTCATATTATCTCTGTTTGATGTGCATGATATCCTATTGGAAAGATCTCTCTGAGGACTATGACGGAAAAGACGATTTTAAACAGAAAATAGTTGGCAGTAGATTTCCCAAAAAATATCATTTAGGGCCTGAAAATGGATTTGGAAGTTTAGGACCTGAAAAACTGGTAAAAATAGTAAATTGTGCTATAATTAAGGAAAATGAAAAACTGAAAGAAGGAATGGTGGGGGTCCAAGTGGAATTGGCGGGTGGCCACCACTATCCACCTGGATAATTCCTACCCCCTTAGGAAGCAATGGTCCCCATTGTGTTTATTTCCTCCATGAGATGAGGGAACTTCTACTAAACTTGGTCCCTGGTGAGCCACTTTCCCTGGTGAAGGAGTTGGCCTGCTTTGACAACTTGATATAGTTGGATATTCTGCTGGCGAGTGTGCCTGATCTATGTGTCCATGATCCGATCAGTTGCAGCTTGTTCCATGCAATCTGGATTTAACTCTATGGGTGTGAGCTGTTCTATAATGTCAGATGTGTCTAGTAATGGTGGGAAGTATGACCGAAGGTGGTCCACATTAAACACTGGGTGCAGGACAAAGAATGGGGGAATGCTGAGCTCAAATGCATTGTCTCCCATAGCCTTGGTAATGGTGTAAGGACCACATCAAAGTGGTCTGAGTTTCTAATAGGCTCCAGTGAGGCGTTCCTTTTGCAAATGAAGCCAGACTTTGTCGCCCACCTGAAACTTGTGTGGCACCCGATGTTGATCATATCGCTATTTGTACTTGGCATTTTATTTCTCTACAATGTCATGGACTTGTTGGTGAATATATTGGATATGCTCAATGAGGTTGTTTTCCTTATCTGTTTCAGACTAGAAATGACCCAAATATGTGTGAGTAGCTGCAAATGGCATGACCACATCAATGGGACATAGTGGCTGGAATCCCAAGCCCACCTGAAAAGGGTTGTGGCCAGTCGAGTTGTGGAGAGCCTGGTTGTAGTTGTGCTAAACATAGGGGAGGCTCTCGTCCCATGTGCATGGATGCTTTGAGTTGTACATGCACAGAATGTCTATGATCATCATGTTGACAACCTCTGTCTAACCATTAGTTTGAATATGGAAGGCTATGGACTTAGTGAGTTTGGTGTCCAACATCAACAGACTGGACCAAAATGTACTAAGGAACCTATTGTCTCGATCTAAGATGATAGACTATGGGATCCCAGAGTGTACCCAAACTCATTCAAAGAAGAGTTTAGCAGTGGCTTCTGCTGTGATATTCTTCTTGTAGACTGCCATAACGGCCATCTTCAAGAACCTATTGACGATCAAAAAAACACAGTCTTTTCCATGCTTAGTGGAAGGAAGGCCTGACAAGTAATCTATGGAGATGGATTCCCAAGGTCGGCTAGGGGTAGGCAGTGGGGTATAGAGGCCTTGCTTCTTTATGGTCGGTTTAGCAATGGCACAGGCAATGCATGATCTGATGTACTTCCGCACATATTGTCGAAGATTCGGCTAATAGAAATACTTCTACAGCACTGCCATCATTTTTTCAACCCCAAAATGCCCAGCAGCTTGATGGTAGTGTGCTTCCCAAATCATGTTGGCACGCTCGCTTGAAGGAACACAAAGGTGACCCAAGTGGCATAACAGGGCATCCTCGAGGTGAAAATCTAGAACATGCTGACCCTCCAAGAGTGTTTAGTATGTGTAGCCAAATTCCAGGTCGCTTTTGTAGAGAAGTGACCAATCAGAAGTCTCATGCACACAAGCATTGAGCACGGTGGTTAACGCCATGATCGGTGGTCGACTGAGGCAATCTGCAACAATTGGTGTTGCCCTTCTTATACTTGATATTCAAATGGAATTATTACAGGTATGTACACCACTTCTGATGGAAATCATTCTACAATTTCCCTTGGGTTTGTATGAACTACAGGGGTCAGTGGTCTTTGTGGATGACCATTTCCTTCCCTAAAATGTAATGCTTCCACTGTCAGTAGGCCTATACAATGGAATACATCTCTTTGTCATAAGTGAGATACTTTTGGAATGTGTCTAAAATTGTCTCACTGTGATATGCCATTGGATGCCTGTGTTGAGTAAGGACTACCCCAATAGCATAGTTAGAGGCATCTGTCTCGACCTCAAATGGTTGTTGCAAGTCTGGTAATGCAAGAACTGGTGCTGTGAAGAGGTGATCTTTCAACTCTATGAATGCCTTCTGTTGAGATTCAGGCCAAAAGAATTTTTCTTTCACTCCTCCCTTGGTGACTTGACTTAAGGGTCAAGTGATATGAGAAAATCCCAACACGAACCTGTGGTAGAAGTTGGTAAGGCCTAGAAAGCTGCGAAGCTCTGTCAGACTGGTTGGAGATGGCCAATCCCGAATGACTTAGATCTTGGCTGCATCCACATGCACCCCCTGTTCATCAATAATGTATCCCAAATACTGAACCTGGGTCATGCCAAAAGTGCATTTCTCCAAATTGGCACATAACTTATGTTGTCACAGTGTTTGGACAACCTATCAGATGTGGTGGAGGTGCTCTTCCCAACTCTAGCTGAAGATTAGGATGTCATCCAAGTATACCACTACAAATGAGTTGGTGAATGGATGCAAGATGTCATCCATTAGCCTCATGAAGGTTGCAGGAGCATTCGTCAATCCAAAAGGCATAACCAACCATTTGAAAAGTCCCTCCTTGGCTTTGAAGGTAGTCTTCCACACATCAAAGGGTTTGATTGGTACCTGGTGATATCCTGAATTCAAATCAATCTTGCTAAAATATTTTCCCCCCTTCAGTTGCTCCAGGAGGTCATCAATCCATGGGATTGGGTACCTATTATGGATAGTGATCTTGCTCAACACCCGATAGTTAATACAGAGTCTCCAAGTCCCATCCTTCTTCTGTACCAACACGATCGGGCTCCCACAGAGTGATGAACTCAGATGGACGTGACCTTTTTGTAGCAACTCCTGAATTTGCCTCTTGATTTCATCATTCTCCAGAATGGAGCACCGATAGATTGGTCCATTGGGCAGCGGTGCACCTGGGGTCAGATCAATGCAGTGCTTGACCTGACAGTGCAGAGGAACCGCTGCGGGGGAGGTGAAGATGTCCTCGTACTCCTCCACGACCTTGTCCATATGTAGTTGTCGTGTGGAGGGGTCCTATCTGGAGGTCATGGCCACCGTATTTTTCTTTCCTTGAGGGCATATCATCAGGAAAAGAAATTTCCTGGTTTTGGAAATTAGCTTACTACATTGTTTTGTAGTAACCAAAAGATGGTGGTAGGTGGTGCTACCTCTGGTATCATGTACAACTTATTTCCCAAAGTAATAATAACAGCATGGGGCCTTAATTCATACACAGCATGTCGCTTCCACATTTATGATTGTCATAATAATACATCACAAACTTCAAGTGGAGAAATGTCACAGAATACCTCATCTGTGAAGGGCTTGATGTTGTATGGAAGATGACACTATTGGCTCACGTGAAGTTCCCATCCTTGGCGAAGCCACTCGATGGTGTACGGTTGTGGATGTGCTATGGTCGGTAAGCCTAGTCGCTTCACGACCTCTGCTGAAATGAGGTTCTTTTGGCTCCCGCTATCGACAATGAACTATATCTAGGAGCCCTTTACCCACATCTGGGAGTGGAAGAGATGCTCCTCCTCCTCTGGATCTTTGGGTTCCTCCTTCTGGATCTTCGTGGTGGCAATGGTGGCGTTGGGCTCCGCATAGATAATATGCTTCCCTTTTTCATTCCCCTTATCGGGTTCTGACTCAGAGTCAGAACATGCATCTGATTCTGAAACCTTTAGCTCGACGACTAGTGACTACTTGGCCTGACACTCACTTGTGTTGTGAGTGGAGCTCTTATGGAACTCACACCACTTTCCTGTGTCCTTTTTCGGCTTCACGGCACTATTCTTTGCTTGCAACTTTGGCGGGTTGTCTTAGGTTGCCCCGCCTTGGCTTTGTCCTTTGTTCTGCGGTTTCGGGGCACCGTTCCCTTGTTTCAGATTCGCAGATCCAAAGTATCGCTTCTTCTATTTAAACTTTTGCTCGACCTTGATGGCATACCGGTATGCCGTGCCGAGCGAGGAGATGTTCAGGAATTATGTTTCTTCCTAGATGTACTTGTGTAGGCAGCCATGGTATTTGAGTACCAAATGCTACTTTGTATCCTTGATGCCCAACTTTTTGTGAAGGGTATGGAAAATATTGGTAAACACTGGCACATCTTGGTCCCTTCCCTGCCGCAGCATGGTCCACTTTATGTATTGATCCTCATAACTTCTGACAGGGTAGTACTACTCCTTGATGGCATCCCGGAATGAATTCCAAGTGGTGCAGCTAAAAATAGTGAGCTTGTACTTTCATCCTTCTACTCGCAGTAGGTTTCCCACCAATCCTTGACGTGGGGGGCTACTTTGAGAAGAGCGAAAATAATCTTTTCCCAACTGGAAAAATCATGAATAGAAAAATAACCCTCTAGCGCATTTAACCATTTATCGATGGCATCTGCATCTATCTGACCCTCGAATATGGGGATTTCAAAATTAACTTGTACCTTAAACAATGTGGCGTTTCCAGAGTTGTTGTTGGAAGGCGATGTGTCTCCCCTGGGTAGCTGCTGAAGGATCGTGGCAAAGTTGTCCATCATCGTGTTCCTTTTTCGCTTAAGGGCTTCTTCGAGCAAGATTTTGACAGGATCTCCTGCCCCCTCATCTTTATTTCCATCCGCCATGGGAGGCCATCGAGATTTGCGAACTAGGAAATGGAACAACAACTAGGAAATGGAACAACAACTAAGAAATGGAACTGCAACTAGGAAATGGAATAGCAACCAGTTCTTATAAACAGCAACATCTTAATCTACAGAAACAAGTGCAGCAAGCATATCCTACAGAAATAAGATGGTAATCTTTACTCTAAGAATAAATCGGACAACACACGGAAATAGAATGGTGACTGATTAGCAATGAAATATAGAATAGCACTTAGAGCCAAATGTAAATGCACAATAAACTAAGATAAATAACACACATGTCATGCCTTAGTATTGAGAAAAACAGTAATCTGATTTTGATACCACAAATATCAATCTTAGTTATAAATAATAACGATTGTAATTCGTAAGGGAATAGCAATGTCAATTAAACAGCAATCACAATTAAGTGTAAACCATAGATGAATATAGTAATACCAATTTATGAATGTTACAACACGGGTACTCTGTAGTTGAACATCAATAGCATTCTATAAGGACTAGCAGCGTTATATCAATGATTAAAGGAACAACAATGCATTACAAAGTCATAATGAACAATTTGGCATTCCTGTCACAGAGAACGATATTACTCAGTTGAATCATAAATCAAATATCATAGAACCATGATGTAAAATAATAAAACACAACAGATTACCGAAAAAAGTTGATAGTGAAAACCACGCACGAACTAAAGATAATAATATAGGAGAAAGTGTTCCACCAGGGCCGGGCCCTTAGCCTCCAGGGACACACTGTTTGAGATTATTCCAGGATTAAAGATGGAATAGCAACCAGATTTATATTATAGCATCAAAACAGAGTTACAACGAATCACTCCTCGATGAGAGTCGATGATCAAAGTATCAAATACAGAGAAACGTTACATAGAAAAAATAACAGCAGATCCTCCTCAGGCTAGCAGTGATGCCCCCTTTTTATAACAGCTACAGCGGAGATACCAATGATGCAAAAATAGTTAAGGTAGCGACCCCTCAGAACAAAGGATCTTGAGGGATTCGTCAAACTGTTAATTTCCCCGTTATCCATTTGTTCTTTTGCACCGAGTTGATATCTCCTTTTCCTTTCCTTGGCCGATATGCTTTAATTTGGATCGCCTTGTTTGCCTGTGGTTCCCCGCCAGAGGGACAATAGTTAACTTGACCCTGTCTTTTTCTTTGGAATGGCAATCTTTCATTTTTCCCTTTTTCTGCATAAGAAATGGCAATTATTAGTAGTCTTGTGTTGCGTATAAATCCCATAGATTTTGTCATGATTTCTTATTATCTACCTAGTTCATGATGCAAAGAGGTTATGGGTTTTAAAGAAAAGATGAAAAAATAATCAATAAAAACATGACTTTTTCCATACTCCACACACCCCCCTGCTTACCCTTTTTCATGCCCTCATGAAAACATTATAGTTGACATGTAAGGCAGTGAGAGAGTAGGCTGGAGATGGGATCTCATGTGGTGGTCTACAGCCATGATGCCTAACTAGATGTTCAAAAAGATGGTCTATCTGACCCTCAAGCATCTCATACAGGGCTTGGTATCCAGGTGCAGGGTGCCAAATAATCAGAGTTTGAAACCGACATCCTAACCAAGATGGCCCTGCCCTAAGGATAATTTTTCCATAGAGGTTCAAGCGATCGGCAGCTAATTTAAAGTTCTCATAATTAAATGGTTCCTTGAGTTGGATATTCGGATTAGAAATCTAATATCGAAATTTAGCAGCATCAATGGTGAGGTATTTAATAGTAAAGAAGTACTCTATCCCGTGCTGATTGATTGTTGTATGAATGGGCCCTAATGCTTTAATCACGCCTAGAGTCCTCATGAGGTTCCTATGTTTCCTCCATAACTGCACTGGGTTTCTAGGCTCAGCTCTTACACACAAATCTAATCTGTTTTCTTGTCTTTGGAAGGCATTATAGGCTTTAAGCCATTTGATTTGATCAACCCCAAACGAAATAAATGCTTGTAGTTGGATATCACAAACAAAAGGGCCCGGATTCTGCTCTATCTCTTGATCTAACACAAGGTTATGAAGATAGAATTCACATAATAATATTTGAACCTTTACTCCATAGTGCTTACAACAATTTATAAAATCATCAATAGTATTGATTTGTATAGGGGGTCCTGCTTTGACAGCCTTAATTTTCAATTGCAAATATCGTTCCATTAAAAACAAGGCATAATTCTTAGCAAGGGCTCTACATGCTAGGACGTCGGTGTAGAAAGATCATAAGGTATCCATCTGCTTGATAACTACATCTAACCTATGAGTTACCTTTGTGACTTTTTCTTCTTCCTTTCGCCATCCTTCAAAAACCTGGCTTTCGAATAAATTGACATTCCTTAGCTATTGTTGTAACTCTTCATACTTTTCTCGAGAAAAGGTTTTTTCTGTGAGTTTTTCTACTGCTTGTTGAGCTTGTACCAAACCCTCGCGTAGGGTTACTGTCCTCGGATGATTGTCCCACATGGTAGTAGTAAGCAGAAGGTTCACTTGAATCTTCTTATTGCATCGTCTTGTGTTCATGGTTCGTAATTCTTCAGAGGATTGTGCCTCTGTCTGAACTTCTTTGTCACAGACCGATATATCATCTGTTTGCATTTCAACAAGGGTAACAGCTGAATGTTGTTCCTTTTGGTTTTGAATGGCAGGCTGGACTTGAGTCCTCCTTACCTTTTTCTTGAGGGGTCTTGCTAGAGTGGTTGCATGTTTTTCCCCCAAAGTCCTTTCTTCCCTCTTTCTCATTTTCAAAACCCTGATTTGTTGTCAAAGTCTAGCTATCACATTTAGTAATCTTTGTTGTTCTCTCCGTAATCTTCTAATTTCTTCTATTTTCTTACAAGGAACAGTTGTCTATTTACTCGGGCCTGGACTGTTATCTTGGCCAATTCCCTGGCTTTCTTTTCCGAGTATTCCTTCATTGTTCTATTCAGGTTGCTTAAGAATAAAAACCCTAGCTGGTTCTGTTATTTCCTGGGTGACTTCCTTTTCCACCCCTTCTTCTCCATGAAATTATTCTGGTGCAATCTGGCTGGGAACATATTGTTCCTCTTCTATATCTTCATCACTTTTCTCTCCTGTCATATTTACATCATCAACATAATGATTCTCTTCTTTTTCTTCCTCATCGCGCAATTCTTCGGGTGCATTTTTGTCCTGAGCAGACTGCTCTTCTGGTTCTTCCTCAGTATGGAGGCCTAGCGGGCTGAGGAGTTGGGCATATTCACCCATATTGGCCAGAATGTGGGCCAATTCGTCCTCTTGCAATGGGTTTTGCAATGGGTTTTCTTTGCATTTCTTTGTCTCTTCCTCTGTCTGCCTAGGTTGCTCGGTCTCTTCTCCCATTTCTCCTTCCTTATTTCCTCCCAATTCTTTCTCATTCTCTTCTCCTTCCACTTGCGGGGGTTGCTTGTCCCCTAAATCCTCTATCTCCATAGGTTGGCTGGTATTCCCTTGGGGGTTTTCCAACCCCCCTCTAATCCGTGCCAATCTAACTAATTTTCTATGTTTCAATGGTCTATTCAGTGTACTGGTAGCATGTTTACGTTTCAGGGCTAGCAGAGTTAGTCTCCCATCCATCGTGGCAATTATCTCTTCCCAATTGCTCTGATGTTGAGCAAGACTGTGGCTAACTATCAGCCGTATGAGCCCATGGTGACTTACTACCGATTCTACATGTTGTGATTTTTTCACGCTTCGGCCAGCATCATGAAGTAATGAATTTAAAAATGTAGGTAAGTTCACAGAGCATTTCTATTTTAATACAGCTAAAATTTTAAGATGTCATGGTCTTACCATGTCTTTCCTGCCTTCACAGGTGATGTAGCTCTAGATGACCTTCACCAATTCTTCCTATGGCTCTCCTAATGCTGCTGGTAGAACTCCCTTTCCTCTGACTTTTAGGTTCTGGCCTTCATCTTGGAAGATTTTTATGATCTTTCACAGTCTCTCCTTCTTTAGCGTCCACACAGGTCCAGTGGCTGGGAGTCCCGAGACCTCTACAATTATGTCATCGGTAAGTGCTATGTGTCTCCCACTTACTATGGAGTGATATTCTTGCAATTTCTACAAGAATTCTATTGCTATGGTCTCGTTGGATTCCTATAAACGATTAAGATAGACTAACCATCCTGCCCTTGCTAGGATTTCCCGTGCAGCGTCAGAAACTATCAATACCTATGGTTATCTCCAAATTGACCTTCCTCCCATGCTTTAGCTCACTGTAAAAATGCAGAGACGGTAATGGAACAACAGGTTGTTCAAACTGTTAGAAAAACAGAGAAAATAACGAAACAGTAAGGCTCATTCAAATCTTACTAATTGCTGTAGAGTATAATATGGAAATATCTTAGGAACAACAAGGCATGCAAATTGAAAAATGAGATACCGTTAAGCCTTGCTATTCCCAAGTAAAAGTTTACTGAATAATAGTCTAACACGTATGCCAGCAAATTATGAGGTCAACCTCCCCCTGCAATGTGATAGGTCGTCCTCAGCCGTCAAATGAGGGAGCGGCATGCCGAACTGCCATGGTATAGAGTCATAAAGGAACAGCATATGTGGAAATGCCATGTTTACAAAAGGAGCAGGTTGCCAAAATCAAGACATATAATAGGATCGCTTAACAAATAAGAGAATGTTGTGATATGATGCGAGGCTGGGAGGATAGGACAAGTGATGTGCGCAACCAGTCTAATGCGGTCATTATCGACTTTTCCCTCATAATTGGTTATGATATATTTTTCATGTGTTTAATGGTTCAGGGAAGTGATATACATAACCTTATTTTACTGATTACAAAGGTATAAGACAGAGAAGGGTGTTAATGATTGCTATTGGTATATAAAGAATGTGACTTCAATACCATTAACAAAGCTCTGCTGCTGATAGGTGTCCATAACCTTGACAGAGTTGTTTGTTTCACCCATGGAACCATGATCCTTTGTGTATGCTTAGGAAGTGCAGTACAATGTAAAAATGGAGGTCATTATGCTAGCATGGTAACCAGTTAAACCATAATGCCATTCACCAGGAAGGAATGAAAGGTGGGCATGCCTGCTCATAATGAGACCTCCTGTTCCAAGGGATCTTTGTTTTTCTGATGTGCCTCTTGGATCATATCCCTGGTGTGGTGGCCATAGTGGGAATGCCACTTCAATTTCTTCCTTATGATCATGGTAAGCTGGCTCCTAATGAGACCCCCTATCCTACATTTGACAATTCATATAACAAGTCATATAAATAGTTTTATTCTTTTTTCCCTTTTATAAAGTACTTTCCTATTTATACACAAAGGGTGGTTCAACACTCCTTAAGAGTAGGAATGGTGGAAGAAGTCTAACATCTCAATAGAAAATATAGACCCTTTGTTCTTATTCCTTAATAATGATCAAAGAAGATTATGGGAATTTAAAAAGAACCAACATGATAAAGATAACCAATCATATCAGTATTAGTAGGATAATGACAAAAAAAGTGATGGATAATTGTGTCCTTTCCTCTTTCCTCCTATCAATTCACAACGATTTCTTGTAAAAGTAGTGATTTTATATACTTTGATGATTTCAGTATGCTCTAGCTTTGTATCCATTGCATAAGTGTATAGTTGTGCTCCAAAAGACCTGAAACAGGAGGAACAACAGGTATCTTTACATTGGAACAGCAAGCAGAACAAGCATAAGTAAAAGGAATATGAGAATGTTATCATTTGAAAAAGGAAGGGAAAAAAAATAAAAGTGTTGTTCCTTTCAAAAAGGAAGGGCAAAAAAATAAAAGTGTTGTTCCTTTGAAAAAGGAACAACAGAAACCGAAACTGTCGTTCCTTTGGAAAAGGAACAGCAGAAAACGCAAATGTCGTTCCTTTGGAAAAGGAACAGCATAAACTAAAAGTTGTGTTCCTTTGGAAAAGGAATAGCAAAAACCGAAAATTTCATTCCTTTGGAAAAGGAACAACAGAAACCAAAAGTGCCATTCCTTTGGAAAAGGAACAGCAAAATCACAAAAATGTTGTTCTTTTGAAAAAGAAACAGTAGAAAACACGAGTGTCGTTCGTTTGGAAAAGGAACAACAAAGACGCAAGTGTCGTTCTTTTGGAAAAGGAACAACAAAGATGCAAGTGTCGTTCTTTTGGAAAGGGAATAGCAAAGACTCAAGTGCCATTCTTTTGGAAAAGGAAAAGCAAAGACACAAGTGCCATTCTCTTGGAAAAGGAACAGCAAAATGAAAGTGAAAAAGGGAACGATTAAAGTAAAAAGTGTTGTTCCTTCGAAAAAGGAACAACAAAATGAAAGTGTTGTTCTTTTGGAAAAGGAACTACAGAAAAACAAAAGTGCACACAAATATTGTTCTTTCAGAAAAAGGAACAACAAAAACGACAATGTTGTTTCCTTTGAAAAGGAACAGTAGAAAATAATGCAAGTGTTGTTTTTGTGAAAAAAAGGAACAACAAAAACAATGGAATTGTTGTTGCTTCGAAAAGGAACAGC
>APFE030619719.1:74707-118829 GCA_000404065.3 Pinus taeda
TGAAAAGACACTATTTTTCTTGGAAACATCTATTATGGCGATTAATTTATTCCTATCCAATTAATTATGCCCATCGCCCACCACATGATTGAAGGTCACGGTCGACCTTTAATGTTATTGGGGGGGTTAAGAACCACACATGTGATAAAAAAATTAATTCTTTGTAGTAACTTTTCTTTTCATGTGTTAACTCTTTCATTCATTTACTACCACACATATGATAATATGTTTAATTTATCACAGTAACTTTGTTTTGCATGTGTTAACTCCTGTATTCATTTACTTGTAATTGTTGAACGTTGTTACCCTGATAAACTTTGTTGAACCTAGGTCCATAGCACTACCTAAGAAATAAATGAGATGGGTGGTCATTCAATTCACAACGAAGCAAACCAATTGAGAGTTTCTAAATAGGCAAGCAGTATTTTGGAGCAAGTAGGTTGGACATAATATTTTTCTCGATTATAGGGATTTCATAAAGCGATTTCTCTGGAATTCATACATAATTTGAGAAATGGGATAACCATAGTTAAGGGAAGGCAAGTGTAGGTTAATGAATCAATCATGTTGGAAGTTACAGGCCTTCATATGGAAGGTTAAAAGTGGGTTAACAAGCATTCCCTATTTAATAGTGCAACATTGTTGTTCACAAAACCCGAAGAAGAATTCATTAGGAAAGATGAACAATATAACCCTTCCTCATTTTCTAGAACCCTGGAATGAATTGGAAGGGATAGTGCAAAGATATATTACCTACGACAACTAATTTGATATGGTCAGACCTTGACACTTGAAGTTGATTACGATACTAAATAAAAAAGGTAACTCTAAACTTACCTTAGCTTTTGAATGAACTTCTTCATGAGACTTCTGTGAGATTTAATAACTCCAAAGACCAAGCTTCAGTAGTAAGCCACCATAGTCTCATGAAACTAATATTAATTAGATAATTGAGCCAAGTACACTTAAGTTGGGAAGAATTTGTGGGAAACTGTGAGGTCCCAATAGGAATTGGAATACCTATTATAGAACCTACGTGGCCAAAAGAGAATGAGGAGGCCAACATGGAAGGGGAAGAAACTACTTAGGAACATGCCTAGACTACAGCTCTACAATAGCTAACCAGGGCAGAAAAGAGAGAATCTTCTGTTCCAGTCTATTTACCTACTAAACAAACAAGGTTGTCCATGCTAGTGAAATAATGAGTCCCATGGATCCTATTCTACATCCAATGGAAGAAAGATAATCCCAGAGACTTCCTGACATACAGGAAAATCATCAAGAAGGTTACCCTCAACCACATGAAATGGAAATATCCCAAGTATTAGAAGGATTAGGAACCTTTTTATGTCCTATAAATTTCAAGGAAGCTGTGTGTTGTTTGGAAAATCCACTTGAAAAATCCTTGTTGCAAAATTAACCTATTTCTCCTTCCAATTCAGTGGCTACTATCATTTTGGAGCACTCAAGAGACCTTGAATATGCCTCTCTTCAAGATAATTTTGTACACTCCATTGCAACCATCATGGAACCCTTTTTTTCCTTGGAATACAATTCTACAATCTTTTGTCAGATAGAGGATTGATGAGGGCTTTACAGAACCTATAAGTAGTAGGTCAGCCAAGGAAGTAATCACATAAAGGCCCGAGGTTATTGCTACCTCTCCCTCTTCCTTAGACATCTAAACAAAAAATTTGTTGGAAAAAGAAGAAGGAAAATTAGTCATAAAGGAGAGTTGCTAAAAAGAGAAAATAGGAAACTGCAAAGAAAAGTGCAACAACTTAGGAAGTGGTTAAGAAACGATAAGGCTCGAAGCTACCACAAAGAAAAGAAAAATCCCAAAAAATTGAGACTCAAGCCAAAAGTCCTATTGCCTCCACAGAGACTCAAAAAAAAGAAACTCTTGCTATTTCCACAAGAACACAAGCTGACATAGAATTATTAAGCATTAATATGATCAATGTTGAGGTGAGTACTCAAATATAAATTTTTATTGAAAGAAGCACACAAATTGACCCTGTACTTTCTTATACTCCTCTAATCATAGATTCTACCATTCGATTTTTAAATAAGGAGTTGGAAGAACAACAGGAAACGTTGACACAATATCAGAGAGAGGTGGTGCTCCAAAGGGAGCATCAGGAATTGATGCAGAAATACAAAGCATTGATGATCACTCAATATGAAACCTATGCTAAATTAAGAGTAGGAAAAAAAAGGTGAAGAATGTAAAAGGTCATCTTGAAAAATCCCATGAATAGACAAAGGAATTATGTTCCATCTACTTTGATGTCTTGTCCTGTAGATGTCCAGCCAAAAACTATGATCTATTTTTATTGCAACGATATCTTTTTCTCAATATCAAGGCTATCTAATCAGGAAAACCTTATGAATTCAAGAGTGTTTCTGATTTTTTTAGTTCTTTCCATCAACAAGATGATAACCTAAATAATTTATTGTTTGAATTTTATATCCACAATTTATTTTTGGAGTAACAAATAGATGAAAACCCTATTCCTTTCATTTCAGATGTAGAATCCCACGCATTTATTTCATTTTCTGGAAATTAAATAAGGTGGTCCACAACTTATAACACATTCCAACAAAGGGAGAATGACCTTGACTTTTCGGTCAAAAGGGAGCCAAAAATTCCTCTATGTACACGTGTTAAACACAAAAGGTTTATGAAGCGTCTTAGCATTGTGACTGCCTTGGAATCTATTCATAACAATGTCTTATAGTCGGGGTTGGAATATCTTGGGGATATTAGAATGGAAGATTTACATGATGCTAAATGGAGATGGGAAATGTCCACTAATAAAATGAAGAACATATGACTATAAAGTAGAGTATGAGCTAATGAAATCATGTAAGTTTGTAGCATTCTAGGAACTTAGTTAGAAGTAGGAAAGGATTCAGACACTACTAAGAGCATCCTTACCCAACTTACTCTCTAACCTTACTTCATGTCAACCATCTCTTTGTATTAGATCATGCAAAATAGTAAGCCTAGGGGTGATGTTGGGCCTTGGAATTGGTATAATTCTTCACCTTATTTCTTTAGTTATAGTTAGTTTTTCAAATATTTTGAGCACAAATTATAATAATTTGAATTCTATGGAGTCCTAGAATGGAGTAATAATTGTTTTCTTATTTGACCTCATTAGTGAATTGATTTGAGTCTTGAAAATATCATTAACTCACGATTTCGTTCAATATTTGGATAGGAAATATCGACGCTAGTGTTGTTCCTTGAATAGCTAAGAAAGGCCGAGCCATGAGGAAAATGTTCAGTCTATTTTTTATATATTGAATTTGGATCAACGTCTTATACGCATGAGACGATTAAAAAGAGGATCACAACCTACTATTCTAAGGAAGACATAGGATAAATTTCCCATTTCGAATTTAGAATTATTTTGTAATATGAAAAGTAGGATTCAACTCTAGTAAAGTCGTTAATTATCCCTGCCAATTATAAGATGAGACTAAAGAGATAGATTGTCCTTGGTTTTTAGAGACTTCTCTTGTAATTTATTGTTGCTTGTTAATGAAGATTTTAGCGATTTAGTTTTAATCTAGTGCATTGAGTTAACTACAAGATGGTTAAATTCTAGTGACCGTGGGCCCAATCCTGGGATGAATATTGTCTTCCTTTGTATTATTTTTTTTTCTAAGTAAGCTTAAATCTATTAAAGTAACATATGGTACAGAGAGTTCTAGGCATCAGATTGCCGCCATACAATCAGCCAGATATAAAAAATCGAGCCACCCACAAGGGGAAACTAGCCCGAGAAGCATTTGAACGCTGCCTCGCAAGAGGAAACCAGCCTTGAGTTTACAACTGTAAGCCAAAAGACTGAGCCGCCCACCAGGGGAAACTGACTCGTACATAGATTAGGAACTAATTTAACTACAGAGATTAGCTTAGAATCGCTTAGATACATAGGCAACAAAACCAGCAAACTGCTCAAAAAACTAGACATGATGGCGAGAAAAAGCAGAGGCACTAGAGTCCATAGCCACCCGAGGGAGATTCCTCTTCAATTCTGCACCACCATCCTTCATTGTCATCAGGATCTAGATCGAGAACCATTTGTAAAGCTTCATCCACCACTACGCGCTCACCTGCAGTCATCCTGCTGTTCTGGAGCTGGCCAAAGTTGCTTTCATTAGGATCTGGATCGGGAATCCTCGGAGGAGTGTCATCCACTGCTTCACGCTTGCCTGCACTTGTCCCAATGTTCTGGAGTGGGCCAAAACTGCTATCATCAGCCAAGCGAGAGGGATTGTTATCTACGGGTAGAGGAACAGGCAGAACAGAAGGGGAGGCCTGCGGGTCGATAGGGGGCATAGAAGATGGGGGAGAGGCGACAAAAGCAGGCCGAGGATCAATGTAATGGTGAGAGGTGAAGGTGACATTCCACAGGGAGGGAGAGAGGCGACAAGCTTGAACACTTCCATGAATATAACGGGGAGCACATTCACTGGGGGACGAGCAAGAGGAAGGGGAAGGGGAGGGATTAGGCCTTGAGCCTCCCCTGTGGCATCTCATGCGGTGCCTCAGCTTTGGCATTGCAGCATAGAAGTCGTGAGAGCTGGCAGGAATGAGAGAGGGTCCCAACAGAGGAAGGTGGGGGCGAAAGCTGAACAGAACAGGGAGGAGCTGAGTAGAGAACAGGTTGTGCGAGTGATGATATCCAGGGATGAAACTAATAAAGGAGGCCAGTGGGTAGCACTTTCCAACCGTGGTGTGAAAGTCGTGCACTTCAGCTTTCAGCGAATAGCGAGAACCTACAGGCAAGAGCTATCTCAACATGGAGACCAGCAAAGCACCACAATTCCAAATCAAAGCGTATGAATTCTCAACTGAGGACGGGGTCGTAGGGGCCTGGGGTTTCATGTTGAAATTCTTGGTGTCTCGGCCTCCCCACCGATATAAATGTCACGTAGGGTGACTTCCCATCGACTTAATTGTTCCAGAGGGGAGTACCTGCCTTCTTCCGGTGAACCAATGGGCTTGCCATGCGCCCGTCTACCGGATCGTAACCTCCATCACGTCAATGTCCACCCGCATCTGGGGATCTTCCTTTGTATTATTATTGCATATTCCTTTCAAAATTTGAATGATTAATTGTTTCTTAGATCAAATCAACATTTGCCAGATTTACAATTACCGTTTACAAGAAATTGTAGAGAATATCATCAAATGATATTTCCTTTATAGAATTAAATTTTGTTAACGTTTCATGCAACAAGTGTGAATTTTTAGCTTCGAAGATTTAGTGTTTTTGTGATAAATTCATTTCAGTTCCTTTATCATAGTTATTATTTCATAGGAAACAACTTGAACTAATTTATGATTACTGCATAGGGACTTCACAATTTATTTCTTTTATCAGATTCATTGTAGTTTGGAAGTAGAAAGTGAGTATTCTTTCAGTAAAGCTTTTGTTGTTAGTTTCATTTCTCAGTCTTTGCTTCTTATTAGTCTTACCCAAAAAAACATAATCTGAACATTACCCTTGCACCAACTATATGGAAAAATTTGCAATAAAAAGACCAAATCACAAGCTGACAATCTAATGTGTAGAGGTTTAATTTGATTCTTTAGGAACAAATTAGTTCCCAATATGATGTTGGGCGTTGAAATTGGTATAATTCTTCGCCTTATTTCCTTAGTTTATAGTTAGTTTTTGAAATATTTCGAGCGCAAATTATAATAATTGAATGTTACAGAGTCGTAGAATGGAGTAATACTTGCTTTGTTATTTTACCTCATTAGTGAATTGATTTGAATCTTGAAGATATCGTTAACTCATGATTTTTGTCAATATTTGGATAGGAAATATTCAATGCTAATTGTTGTTCACTGAATAGCTAAGGGAGGTCGAGCGATGAGGAAATTGTTCGGCCTATTTTTGACCTAATAACCATGGATCAATAGCTTATATGAATGAGACAGTTGAAAAGAGTATCATGACCTTCTATTCTAAAGAAGATGTTGCAAATTTCACAACTTGAATTAAAGCATCGTGAGAATTCACAATTCTCAAGATAACTTTCCCATTTCCAATTTAGAATTATTTTATAATGTGAAAACTATGATTAAACTCCACTAAAGTAGTTAATTATCCCCGTTAATTGTAAGATGAGACTAAAGAGACAAATTGCCCTGGGCTTTTACAAACTTCTCTTGTAATTTACTATTGCATGTTAATGGCGATTTCAATGATTCATTTTTAATCTAGTGCATTAATTACAATACGGTAAAATTTCAGTGACCATGTGCCTAATCCTGGGATGCATATTGTCTTTCTCTTTATTATTATTGCATCTTACTTTCATCTTTTGAACGATTAATCATTTCTTATATCAAATCAATGTTTTCCAGATTTACTATTATTGTTTACAAGAAATTGTAGCAAATAATGTTAAACAAGATTTCCTTTATAGCATTATATTGTGTTATTGTTTCTTGCAACAAGTGTGAATTGTTAGATTCGAAGATTTAGCATTTTTCTGATAAATTCATTTTAGTTCCTTTATCACACTTTTCGTTCCCTAGGAAACAACTTAAATTGCTTTATGATTTCTGCATAGGGACTTCACAATTTATTTCTATTATTATATTGATTGTAGTTTAGAGGTAGAAAGTGATTATTGTTTCAGTAAAGATTTCATTGTTCCTTTCATTTCTCAGTATATTCTTCTTATTAGTCTCACCCAAAAAAGGTAATCAAAACACTACCCTTTCACAAACTGCACAGACAACCTTGAAATGAAAAGGCAGAATCCAAGGTTCACAATCTAATGTGCAGAGGTTTAAGTGGATTCTTTAGGAACAACTTAGTTCCCAACACTTTGGCATCATTTTCAGGGAGGTTGTCAAATAAGTGTGTACATGCATCTCTGTGGGATTGGGTATTAAAGAAGGAAGGTAATAACCTACTCACACACCAAGTAAAAAGTGTGTGTCAGTGCCTGCCCTCAGTCGATACGCTTTAGAATATTTTAGTGTGCACGACTAGGGAAAAGCATAGGATTGTAAATCAGGAAGTTATAGATCCAAAACCCATTTCAAAAACCACCAAAACTAAAGTTCATTATGGCCTTGTAAGATTTACCTTCATAGATGAAATCATTGAGAAATCTAAATCTCAAGGATCGGTAGGTCCCCGAACAATATCCTGAAAGGGCTCTACTATTGTCCCTCAAGTGGCAGAATTGTTTAATGCAATAAATGCTAAGGTTCACAATAATATTGATGGATATGAAAGAAGTTTTTAAGACATACACATTATACATCTTAGTTCTTATACAACTTTTAGGGTAATTCTTGTAATTTAAAAGAGGGGGAAGGTGAAACCAGTGAAGTAGACCTAAAATTTTTTGAACATGAACATATTGCAGCCCCTGTTTTAGGGAAAGCACTTGAAATAACTAAATTGAATAGTGTTGTTAGACCCATTCAAGTGCCAAACATTATCCAAAGTCCTCTTGCTCAGATAGTGCATCCTGATTATAGAATCCCTAAGGGCTACTGGTAGATTTTTGAACAAATGGCGAATGCAACACCACAAACACAAAACTCGACCATAGAATACCCTATAGTCGATCCTCTATCCAATGCACCAATGAAATCCATTCCATTATAAAATATCCCAATGTTTCATGGAATGAGCTTCGAAGACCCTCTTGCATTATTACTTGAGTTCGATGTCCTATGTCGAGGTTACAATTATATCACTAACCCAGAAAAACTAAAAATGTTTCCTTCTACCTTGAAGGGAGCAGCTCTATGTTAGTTTATGGGACTAGGAGACAGTATTATAAGTTCATGGGATGAAATGAAAAATGCTTTCCTTACTAAATATCAGGATTATTGTTGATCGAGGGACTTAAGAGAGGAAATTTTTAAAATGGTGGGAAAAAATTATGAGACTTTAGAAAAATATGTTAAAATATTTCAATATAACTTGCAAAGATTACCTTACACAATTTACCCAAAGAAGTGTTGAAAAATTCTTTAATTAAGGGCATGAAAGATGAGTTGATAGAGACACTTAATCTAATGGGGCGAGGTTATATTTCCAAGGTAGATTATGATAATATTATTAAATGGTGTATCTGGTGCTGACGAGGAAGTACACGAAGTAGATATGGAATTCAAGATCCTCTCAATAAGACCAACAAGACTATAGGCGGAGGTGTAACTCGACCAGAGATTGATAGTCTTTTAGAATATTTTAAAACTGATAATTTAAGAACATTAACTACACTATTGGATTTCCTATAGTTCAAGAAAAAACAAGTCGAACTAGAGCAAGCTATGGCTATTTTATTTCCTCATTATCGAAAGAAGCACAACCACAGAGAGTGTACGATAGATATGGTTGAAACATGCACTATTTGCACTAAATATCATTCGACTGAGTGATGTCCCTCACTCCCTAGATTAAAATCATTATTCAAAGAAGCCAACGAAGATCAGGAGCAAGCATATATTAAGAAACAATGACATCAATGGAAGACTCGCCCTTCAAGTATGATGCAGGACCCTTCTCTATTTTATTCCGGAAAATATGCTCAACAACACATTCTTGGATCAGCATGGTATGAACATAAATATTTTAATCCCACTTGGAAATCTCAGCCATAATCTACACTACGCTGGTCAAATTATCCATTCACTCAATCTGTGTGGCCAAATCAAGAATATTCTACACCTGCATGGAAAAATCCAACGAACTATCCATATCCTTCACCGTGGGAAAATTCATTTGCACAAGGACCAATGTGGCCTCAAAAACAGCAGTGTCTTGTGGGACCAATCAACCCATCTATCATAAATCTATCCCAGTCACATCCACCATAACAAGCTCCATTTCAATTTCCCCCAAATCCTTAACCTCCATTGCCTTCTTAATTACCTGCTCAGTCGAATCCCATTCTGATCAATAGGCTTGTCCAATATTTGGAGATCATTGAATGTATGGATTCTAAACCCAACCCTCTTGAGTTTAGTGAGTTGTGGCTGAGATCTAGACAAGTTATCTTCTTAGAAGATAAAAATTTGAATCAGGAAAAAGAAGATAATGAAAATCCCATTGAACAGTAGCTTTTAGCATAACATTGTCCATAATAGCATTCCCATGAAAATTGAACTTGGTAAAACTTTGAATATTAATTCTAATCTGAATGATCAGCAACGTAAATAGTTAATTCAAATTCTCTAGAGATATAAGCAGGCTTTTGCTTTCGAATATTCTGACATGAAATACATCAATCCACAACTATGTACCCATCACATTTATATAGAAAAATATGGCCATGTTATTCGATAGCTGCAGAGAAGGTTAAATCCACATCGTAGTGATGTAGTAAATGAATAGTTGAAAAAGCTCCTCGATGTTAATTTTATATACCCTATTTAAGACAACGAGTGGATTTCACCATTAGTTTACCTCCCTAAGAAAAATGATAAATGGAGAATTTTTGTGGATTATAGAAAACTGAACAAGGCTACGCAGAAAGACCATTTCCCCCTTCCATTTGTAGATTAGGTCCTTGACACTCTTTCTCGAAACAAATATTCTCCTTTCGGCACCGTTTTAGTGGCTATAATCAAATTCAAACTTCTCTCAAAGACGAGGATAATAACACATTTACCTTCCCTTAGGGTGATCCAAAATTGATCAATGGATGATCAAGGATCTAGAAAAATGCTAAAAGTCGAAGTTACTGGACTCAAGTGGAAGCAATGCCATTTTGTAGAGATCACAAAAATGACTCCAATACAACTTGAACATGTGCATTTGGCCCCCGAATGATAGAGAAATGTCTTGTTGAATTTTGTGACAAATCAGTGTAGGTTACATTTTTACTGCTCGACAAATGGCATTCACAATCAGCAAGGCCAAAGCTTAGTTTCAGTTGCAGGTGAAAAATCTTGAGTTTGGTTGCAAGGTGAAATAATGGGTTGAATGGATTAAAAGGTGATTTTATTATTATACATGATGAAATATAAATTTCATAGTTTACAAAGACCATATATTAAAATATATGTTATGCATAAAAATGATTTAATTCACATAACATTTATTAAACACGTATAGTGCACATTTGATTTAATTACAAAAGCCAATGTAGAAAAAAACTATATAACAGAATGACATAAATATAATATAGGTTATAAATCTATGTTAAAACTAAGGCAATAGAATATAATCCAAAACATATGTTACAAAGCATAGTGGAGGTTAATATTATAAAGTGTGAAACCATTTTTCAACGAAACCACTACGGAGTTGGAAGACATGGTAACCTTTCATACCTCTAAAACCGTCAAACTTATCACATGCAACAATTACAAGAACTACCACTAAAACCGCCAAAGTTGATATATTGTTATCACCGCTCTTACCATAGGAGCCACTGCTCCACCGTGACCGCAAAGGAATTGCCACCATTCACATGTGACATGCTATATTTGATATGCATAAATTACTCCACATGGGCTATTATTCATCCACGTTATTCAAATATGGAAAGAATTATGTCTTGAGATGTGATAGATGTTAGAGAATGGGTCATCCCATTCAAGCTGATCAGGTGCCCCTGTAGCCACAATTTATAATAGAACCCTTTGAAAGATGGGCATTGGATTTCGTAGGCCACTGTAAGCTACCATTGAATAAGAAAGTGTATATCGTGGTTTATATATAATATGTGTCTAAAGTGTTGGAAGACGTAGTTCTCCCAAAAGATACAGAAGAAGTGGTCATTAGTTTCTTCTTTGAACTATTTGTGTGATATGGACTGCCTTGAGAAATAATAACAGATCATGGGTCACAATTCACTGCTCATAAAATTGTTAGTATGTTACAGAAGTACCACATTAATAAAAAGGTCAATTCTTCTTACCATCCTCAAGAAAATGGACAGGAGAAAAGTACCAATACTCTTGTAGAGGAAATCCTGACCAAAACATATTCTACAAACCTCCATAACTAGGTAAGCTCCCTCTGGCCTTATGGGACTATCGAGAAATGTCGCGTAATACTACTGCCCATTCACCATACCATCTTATTTTCAGTAACGAGCCCATTTTTCTTATTGAATTCGAGATTAAAACTCTCAATACTGCAAGAGAAGTTGGATGAGATTTCACAAAAGCACAAAAACAACGTTTGCAATAGCTTAATGAACTGGATGAGATGCGCCTATCAGCCCTACAACGTACAAATGTTATTCAATAGTAAAGGGCCAAATGGCATCATCACCTTATTAAAAAGAAAATTTTCAAAAAGGCAACTCAGCGTTATTTTACGATTCTAGGTTTCAATATTTTCTAGGAAAATTTTAGACACAATGGTTAGGACCATTTGAGATTACCAAAGTCCACGAAAATAGTATAGTGACATTGACTGCCATTGATGTTTTTGGTGTCTCTTTTCTTGCTAATGGACCTCAACTCTGCCTATACCATCAACCGCTTACATGTGAGTCTTTATGCCACCAGATTAGTAATGATTCCAATTTTCATATCATAGCTAATTTCGGAGGTAACCCTGCAGCTACATCTAGTTGATTTTTTTCCAAAACTCCTTTCATTTTGTACCTAACCTATATATTTTCATGAAATTTATGCCTTGTAAAAAAAAAAAATTATTAATAATAATAGTAATAATGAAATAAGGGGAAAAGGTTTTTATTCCTTTTATGACAGTTGTTGTTCCTTTGGTCGCAACTATTGTTCCCTCAATGTTGTTCCCTTAGTCACAATCATTGTTCCCTTTCATAATAACTTGTTGTTCCTTTTACCACAGTTGTTGCTCCTTTGGTCACAATTGTTGTTCCTTCACTATTTTTCCCTTAGTTGTAGTTGTTGTTGCCTTTTTTCATAGCTTGTTGTTCCATTTAGTCACAGTCATTGTTCCTTTGGTCAAAGCAATCATTCCTTCACCTATGTTCCCAGTAGTTGCAATCGGTGTGGTCTTTCATCATAGATTGTTGTCTCTTCTTTCACAGTCATTGTTCCTTTCATCAAAGTTGTCATTCCTTCATCGTTGTTCCCAGTAGTCGCACTCACTGTTAACGTTTTCCACGAAATTCTACCTGATCTGAATGGAAAATGACATCCACCCATGGTATTCGTCCGCCGATAATATTCAGTCATCCATCAAATTTACCCATGCTATTCATCCACCCATGTAATTTACCCATGATATTATAAGTGGCATCCACCCATCGTATTCATTCACCCATGGTATTTTCCCATGGTATTGTAAGTGGCATCGACCCTTTATATTCATCTTCACATCGTATTTATCCACTGATGGAATTTACCCATGGTATTGTAAGTGACATCCACCTGTGGCATTCATTCACCCATGGTATTTACCAACCCATGGAATTTACCTGTGGTATTGTGGAAAAAAAAGCTACAAGTAAAAAGTCTCATTTTCTAAAAGGATAGATTGTCCACTAGAATGTAGTATTTACAGTTAGTACATGTTTTAATAAAAAAAGTTTCTTTGTGGTTTTTTTAATGTGTGTTCTCCTCTTTTCTTCTGGCATTTCAATTTTTCAGATCTTGGGGGCCTCCTTGAAGATCCATATCAATCGTATCAAAGAAGGTTACAATTCCACGGGAATAAGGGTTTGAGGCATATTTTAGTTTCAAATATTTGCAACAGTATTCAACAAAATTCAGGCACGTGATATGACCTCCACAGAGAATTTTCTTGGACAAAGCGGGAAGAATTTTTCTTTTTTCATTTTTTACAGGAATTATTTTTGGGTGGCCAGTTTGAATATCAGATATAAAATTTTTCATTAAAAAATTAGAAAAAAAAAATAACATATCTGGATTCCTTGCGAAAAATACCCAAATAGAAAAAAAAAAAAATTGGCTAAATCTGAGTCCGGATGAGGGAGATATCGCTGATTTAAAATCAACTATGTTGCAGCATTTTTTCTTACAGTAATTCGTGGAGAATGACTCTCCTATAATTTTTTACTATTTTGTGTATAATTTCAGAAAAATGATTATAGATATGAGCTCCTCTTGAAAATAACCCAATTTAAAAAAATAAATTGGTTGAATCAGATTTCAGAAGAGGGAGATATCACTGATTTAAAATTAGCTATTTTTTCAAAACTTTTTTGACGACGAGACACTTGTAGCACAAATTTGAGTTTCAAGAGTGTCCAGGCAGGGATTTCATTCACATGGGAAGATGAATAATGGTAATTCTATTTCCAAAACTAGGTTATAATAAATATTCTAACTTATATTGACCGAGTTATGACCATTTTAAATCTGGAGCATCATTCGGAGCAGGTTCCCTTTGGAGTTGTACCCTCCAACCCCGCTTTAGTAGGCACCTACTTCACATTCATCAGTTTCAACATAACAACATTCGGCCCAAGTTCTTTGGAGACATGCCCTCCCACCCTAGGTTATGTAGGCACCTACTACTTCATCATCATGGTTATGGGTCAACCGCACAAAATCCTAGTCATTGAAGTCCATTTTCTAGGTCGCACACTATTAGTATCATAGTTGGTCACAAGAATTACAAGGTATCTCTATCCTCAAATCTTCATTTTTTATGGTTATGGGTCATCCACAAACCCACACTTCATCGAAGCCTATTTTCTAGGTCGCACACGGTTAGTATCACAGATCGTCACAAGAATTATAGGGTATATTTATCCTTGGATCTTCATTTTCATGGCTATGCATCATCCACAAACCCACACTTTATCGAAGTCCATTTACTAGGCCACACATTGTTAGTATCACAGTTTGTCATAAGCATTAAAGGGTATATCTATCCTTGGATCTTTGTTCATCATGGTTATGAGTTAACCACACAAAAGTCTTCTCTTCGATGGCTCTTCATATTCAACAAAGGCTTCTTAAGAGGGAACTTCATGCAATGGGGACCATTACTTCTTAATGAGGGTAGAATGATCCAAATGGAAAATGGCATCCACCGATAGTATTCATCTAGCCATAATATTCATTCACCAATGGAATTTTCCCATGGTATTGTAAGTGGCATCCACCCATGGTATTCATCCACCCATGGTATTTATCCACCCATTGAATTTACCATGATATCTTAAGTGGCCTCCGCCCATGGTATTCATTCACCCATGGTATTTTTCTATAGTATTGTAAGTCTCATAAACCCTTGGTACTCATCCTCCCATGGTATTTATCCATGCATGGAATTTACCCATGGTATTTTAAGTGACTTACACTCATGGTATTAATTCACACATGGTATTCACCCACCCATGGAATCTACCTATGGTATTGTGACAAAAAGAGACTATAAGTAACAAGTCACATTTTGTAAAAGGACAGATTGTCCACCACAATGTAGTCTTTATAGTTATTATATGTTTTGATAAAAAATGTGTCTTTGTGATTTTGTTATTGTATGTTCTCCTATTTTCTTCTAACATTCAAATTTTCAAATCTTAGGGGTCTTCCCCCAAGATCCCGATCATTGTCTCTTTTTATAAGAATTGTCATTCCTTAGGTCATAACTATTATTGCTTCACTATGGTTCCCATTACATGCAGTCACTATCCCTTTTCTTCACAGCTCGTTGTTCCCATTGGTTGCAGATGTTGTTCACTTTGCACATAGTTGTTGTTCCCTTAGTCACAGTTGTTGTTCCATTGGGATTGTTATTTTCTTAGTTATAACTGGTTTTTGTGTGAAAATTATTCTAATTGTGAAACACTTTTCTAATATCATGGTGACAAAATTATGTCGTTCCAATGATTATCATAAGAGAATATTTTATTTGAATTTTCAACTTCATAAAAAATTTAACAATCCTCATATTGTAAGTACAAAAACTATTCATAATATATCTCTTCAATTACCACCACAGAAGTTTCTCTTTCTTCCTTATAATCCTGTGATCTCCTTAACAAATAAAATTTTGGAAATAATATAGCAATCTAAAAGGATAATTATTACAACACTTTTTACGCCATCCCTAACTCTTAAGAAGTTGATGTTACACCCCATTCACTAATAGTTTATCATAAAAACATGATAAAACTACTAATAAATCAAATTAAAAGAAGAAAATTGTACCAAAAGGATATGAGGTCTCATTATGAGTCGACCTACCATGATCATAAGACTTAATAAGGTGACATTACCATTCTTGTCACCAAGCAAGGATAATGGCCTTCAACACTTTACTCGAAGGACAAGAGGTCGGATCACAAGAAAATTTTTTCATCTCTTTAAGATCTAGTGAATGGAATTGTTACTACCTGGTCAACATGCCAGAACAATGGCCTTTTGGAAATAATCAACAAAATTAAGTTATGCATCCTTTTTAGTAGAATGGGATACTGGCATATCAATAGGGTAGAAGGCAACCCTGTCGAGTCTATGGATGCTTGCTAGTAGTAGAGACCATGCCTGTGGTATTGGAGTATATTTGAAATAACCTTATAAACACTTTGTTATTTTGTCTTCCCTATTCAATAATAAATTATTCTGAAACCAACTCACAAAAAGATAGAAAAGAAAGATAAACACCTTAGAATTTAGCCTCTTCAAGGGGGCAACCTCCTTTACATTTCACAAATGAACAATTCTTGAATGATACATATGAAAATACTGCCTTTCTATATATAGGAGTCTAAGGAGTCTATGGATGCTTGCTGGTAGTAGAGGCCATGCCTGTGGTATTGGAGTATATTTGAAATCACCTTATAAACACTTTGTTATTTTGTCTTCCCTATTCAATAATAAATTATTATGAAACCAGCTCACAAAAAGATAGAAAAGAAAGATAAACACCTTAGAATTTAGCCTCTTCAAGGGGGAAACCTCCTTTACATTTCACAAATGAACAATTCTTGAATGATACATATGACAATACCTCCTTTCTATAGATAGGAGTCTAAGGGTCATAATATAATTAGAGCAGACAACAATAATAATGTAAGGGCACAACAATAAGAATAGTGGGCTTCTATGGGGCACCATAATAACAATATGGGGACCACATGGGCACACCAATATAATAAGGGTGTTGCACTAATAACAATAAGGGTTAAACTAGTAGTATATGGACTTAACATGCCCCTCTCCTTCAAAAAGTGTTGTCCTCAATGCTTGAGTAGTTATGGATGCTTTTGTACAAAATTCTCATCCTCCCATGTGGAATCTTCAGCGAGTAAGTTCTTCCACTTGATGAGATACTCTGAAATTGATCTATTTCATAGCTATCAATTTCTTGTTTCGTGACTCCTTCAGGTTCCATTATGATTTTTCCTTCGTCGTAAAATTCTGGAAATATTATTTGAACTGGGATCTTCTTCAACTTTTGAATGAGTGGCCACACTTCTTCTTCATTCTTCCATTCATCCCTTGCTTTGTTTATCCAATCTCGTTGGATAATAGAAATAGCACAAAACAATGCTTCCACATCGTCATCCTTTCTTGGGAGTGCATTTGCAAAAACATTTTGCTTCCATTTTTTGTATATTATTTCAAAGTCACGACCCAACATATTTGTGACCCATTTTTTCTATTCTTCTGATGATAATATTTGTCTTAAAAAGTATTTATGACTATCATGATCTGTTTTTACCTTGAAGTGTCTTCCCATTAGGTAAGGTTGTCATTTCTTAAGTTCATGTAGTATTTCCAACATTTCCTTCTCACAAATAGATTGCTTGAGGGACATTTTTTTGTATGGATGTAGCTGTAAAAATACCCAATTTCCTACATCAAAACTTCTTTCACTGTGATGTTGATCTGCCTATTGTTTCATTCGATTCTGCAACAAAGTGGCGTTATCCTTTAAAAGTTGGAGAACTTGTTGATGCTCGATGTGATCTTTCACTGCTTGAACCTTTTTATTCTTGATATGCCCTTCTCTCTTGAGATTTTGAGGAATGGTAATTTCTGCCAATGCATTACAAGATCTGGTCAGATTCATTTCATGATGCTCGATGTGATCTTTCACTTCCTGTACATTTTTCTTCTTGATATGTCATTCTATATTAAGAGTTTGAGGAGTGGTAACTCTTGCCAATGCTTTACAAGATATGGTCAAATTCATTTCTTCTTTCTTTGGGGTTGGTTCCTTGTGTATATTCTCTTCTTTTAACGTTTCTTGATCCTTTTCTTCCTCTTCTTCACAATCAATGTAAAATAATTTCTTCTCAGCACACTTATGACCTTTGATGTATTTGTTATCACAATTGTAACAAAGCCATGTTGTTCTTTTTTCTTCCAGTTGTTGTGGTGTCAACCTTGTAGGTTATGGAAGGCTAGGAGAAACAACACTTCCATATTTATAGTTGTGACGGGTAGACTTCCTTGTCACCATAATTTTTCCTTCCACTTTTCCTGCCAACTTGAATGCCTTCTCTAATGAATTAGTTTCCCAAAGATCAAAATCATGTTGAATGTTATCCTTTAAATTCCCTATGGAGACATGAATCCTTTGCTTCTCTGGAATATCATTTTCCCTTATATTCTTTTGAAAGTCCTCAATGTTCTCTGCCATTGAACACTTTTGTTTTAGATATATCAATTGGCTAAATAAGGTGTTGCTCTTTATATCCTCATAATGTGCTATCATTTCCACTGTGAAAATTGACCACGTAACAAGTGGTTTACAAGAACAGAGCCTTTTATACCATAAAAATTGATACATTTCTAAATATGAAGATGCAATATGTACCTTTTGTAATAGTTTTACCTCATGTAGATCAAAATATTTCTCCGTCTGTAGTATCCAATTTACTGGATCCTTGCCATCAAACTTCCTCATATTGCCTTTTCTTGATTTTTGGAGCTCAATCTTGAAATGATTGTAACTCTATAAATTTGAATGTCCCAATTCTGAAATTACTACTTGTGGTAGCCCTCTACGTCCTCTTTTCAATGCCACTAGTCGGATTGAAACTAGATTCTCCAAGAAAGATTTATGCACAATCTCCTAAGATGACCTAATTATATAATTCTTCAATAGAGATAATTTGTAAGATGTTCCACATGTCACTATTTCGACCTTTGGATCTGAAACATATACATAGAAAACTATAGTTTTTCCTCTTTCGGTAACTTCTTACGAAATTTCAATCTGATGCTGAAAGCGAAAGTTATGACAATTTTCCCAAGATCACATGTTTAGAATGTAATTCCGGAGTCTGCAAAAACCCTAACTTCCTTAGAGTATATCTCCAAAAATGTATCGAGACAAGATTTGAAATTCGGATTCAAGCTTCACCAAGATTTTAGTTCAAATGGGTTTTAATTTTAGAGTCTGAACCTTTCTAGAAAAAATATTATAGTGAAAAGTACACGATGACCTATTCGAGATGAAATTCTCGAGCTTGGAAAAACCATAAATTCCTCAGATCATATCTCTGAAAATATAGTGCGAAAAGATCTAAAATTTGGACGCAAGGTTCAGACCCATTTCTTCTAAAAGGGTTTTTTTTAGCATCTTAAACTTTGTAACGAAAACGTTATAGAGAAAATTCCACGATGACCTGTTTGGAGCAGCGAAACCTTAGAATCCAAAGCTCTGATACTAAATGTTATGAAACCAACTCACAAAAACATAGAAAAGAAAGATAAATGCCTTAGAATTCAGTCACTTCGAGTGGGAAACCTCCTTTACATTACACAAATGAACAATTCTTGTATGATACATATGACAAGAACTCCTTTCTATATGTAGGAGTCTAAGAGGTCATAATATAATTAGAGCTGGCATAACAATAATAATGTAAGGGCACAATGTTAAAAATAGTGGGCTTCTATGGGGCACCATAATAACAATATGGGGACTACATGGGCACAACAACATGATAAGGGGGTTTCACTAATAACAATAAGGGGTTAAACTAGTAGTATAGCGACCTAACATAAAGGAGGATCACTGGACCATTAGGGAAATTTATTACATCAAGAAGGTGGTAATGTCAAGTATGTGTGAATAATCATTTATTCTAATATATTAAGAATTCAATTCTAAGAAGTTACCAAGTCTATATTTAACTTATTTTTCTCTAATGGTAATCTTTTGGTGTGAATCTGTCTTAGCCATGATTTGAGCTTCAATTCTATCCTTGTTCTTTGGTTCTCGCAAAGATTTAGTCATGTGAGTGAATCTCAACATTCAATGCACCCTATAATCACGTCAAATGTCTCCATTGTTATCTTCATGTTTTGATCGTCGTCCATTATGGCGATTAATTTATTCCTATCTAGTTAATTATGCCCACTATCCACCACATTATTGAAGGTCATGGTTGACCTTTAATCTTATTGGGGGCACTGAAGAACCACACATATGGTAAGACTTTTAATTTATTGCAGTAACTTTGTTTTGCATGTGTTAACTTTTGCATTCATTTTCTACCACACATATGATAATATGTTTAATTTATCATAGCAAATTTATTTTTCATGTATTAACTCTTGTATGCATTTACTTGTAATTGTTGAACGTTGTTATTCCTTGCACTTTTTACCTGCTAAACTCTATTGAACACAGCTCCAGATCACTCCATGAGAAATAGCTGAGATGGGTGGGCATTTGATTCGTGAACCCTCCCAATTGAGGGTTTCCAAACAGACACAGAGTATTTTAAAGCTAGTAGATTGGAGTTAATATTCTTCCCAATTGTAATGATTTGACAATGTGATTTCTATGGAATTCATACAGAATTTTAGGAATGGGATAACCATAGTTAAGGGCAAGAAAGTGAAGGTTAATCAAGCGATCCTGTTGGAAGTTACGGGCCTTCCTATGGAAGGTAAAAAGTGGGTTGACAAACATACCCCATTGCAGAGTGAAACATTGTTGTTCATAGACCCTGCAAGGAATTTCTGGGGGTTATGCAAAGATATCACCTATGACGACCAATACGGCATGGTCAGGACTCGACACTTGAAGTTGATGGAAGTACTAAAGAAAAAGGTAACTCTAAATTTATCTTACTTTTTGAATGAACCTTTGCATGAGACTATTGTAATATTTAATAAGTCAAAAGGTGAGGCTTCAGTGGTAAGCCACCATGGTCTCATAAAAATAATATTCGTTAGCGAACTAATCTGAATACAGCTAAGTTAGGAAGAATTTGTAGGAAACTCTAATGTCCCACTCGGAATTGGAATACCTATTATAGAACCTAAGAAGCTAGTATAGAATGAGGGGGGAAACATGGCAAGGGAAGAAACTACACAAGAACTGGTGTAGACTTCAACTCCACAATAACTAACCAGGGAGAAAAATAGAGTAGCTTCCCTTATGGTCTCTTTACCTACTAAACGAACAAGGCCATCTAGACTAGAAAAAACAATGAGCCCCATGGATCCTATTGTACAGAAAATGAAAGAAAGTTAATCCTAAAGACTTATTGACATACAATAAACTCACCAAGAAGGTTCCCCCTAAGCACATGAAATGGAAATAATGAAAGTATTGGAAGTATTAGGAACCCTTTTAAGTTTTTTAAATTTCGAGGAAGCCACAAGTTGTTCGAAAAATCCACTAGAACAAACCCTATTTCCAAATTCTCCTATTTCTCCTTCCAATTGAACAACTATTGTTATTCTAAATCCCTCGAGAGACCCTAAAGATACCCCTCTTTAAGAGAATTTTGTACACTCCATTGAAACCATCATGGAACCTTGTTCTTCCGCGGAACAAACAACTCCACAATATCCTGTGGGACATAGGATTGATGTTGATTTTTATACTATACCCCAAACTGGTAAAGGCTTTACATAACCTGTAAATATCACCCCAATTGAGGAAGTAGTCACTCAAAGGCCCGAGGTTATCACTACCACTCCCTCTTCTTCGAATGCCAGGCCAAAAATCTTGTTGGAAAAAGAAGAAGGAAAAATAGTCACAAAGAACAGTTGCTAAAAATAGAAAATAAGACACTACAAAGAAAAGTAAAACAACTCAGGAAGTGGTTAAGAAACAACAAGGCTCAGAGGTACCACAAATAAAAGCAAGAAACCCAAACAATTGAGACTCAAACCAAAAACCTTGTTTCACCCACAGAGACTAAGATAGAAGTAACTCTTGTTGTTTCTAAGGAACACAGACAAACCTAGATGTATTAAGCATTAACATGATCACTATTGAGGTGATTACTCAAACAAGAGTATCAGTTTTTATTGGCAGAAGAAAAAAAATAGAGCGTGTACCTCCCTATACTTCTCTAATCATAGATTCTACCTTTCGGGTTTTAAATAAGAATCTGCAAGAACAACAAGAAACTTTGACATGATATCGAAAAGAGGTGGTGCCCCAAAAGGAGAATTAGGAATTGTTGCATAAATAAAAATAATTAATGATCACTAAAGATGAAACCAACACCAAAATAAGAGCAACAAAAGAAAACATGAAGACTGTAAAAGGTTACCTTGAAAATCCCTAAGAATAGTCAAAGGAAGTGTTTTCCATCTACTTTGATGTCTTGTCTTGTAGATGTCCAACCAAAAACTATGCTTTTTTTTTATTAGAACAATATATTTTACTCAATATTAAGGCCATTTGATTTGACCAGCCTTATGAATTCAACAGTGTTTCTGATTTTCTTAAGTCTTTCCATCAACAAGATGATAACACAAAGAATTTCTTATGTGAACTCTATATGCACAATTTGTTTTTGGTGGTAAAAATAGATGAAAACCTTGTCCCTTTCATTGGAGATGTACAATTTCAAGAATTTATTTCATTTGATAGAAATCAAATAAAGTGGTTCAAAGGTTAGAACACATTCCAACGAAGGGAGAATTGCATTGACCTTTGGGTCAGAGGGGAGCCAACAATCCCTTTGCATACACTTTTTAAAAACAAGAGGTTTATGGACCAACCTAATGTTGATATTGCATTGGAACTTATCCATAAAAGTGTATTAAAATCAAGGTTGGAATATCTTGGGGATATTATAGTGGAAGCTTTATGATTTGCTGAATAGAGATGGAAAATGTCATCTAATGAAATCAAGAACAAAGAACCCTTCAGTTTTAGAAATTTCCAAGTTGTAATACTAGGGTATGGTATTATGATCATATGGTCCTAGAAGAGGACCCCAACTAACTTGGATGTTGATATAGATTCCCCATAATCTGGTACCCTCCATATGGCTATAAAGCTGAGTATGAGCTAACAAAAGTAGGTAAATTTGTACCATTCCATGAAGTAAGAGGTAGAAATTGATTCAGACACTATGGAGAGCATGCCTACCCAACTTACTCTCTAACCTTAATTTATGTCAACAATCTATTTGCATGAGGTCACACAAAAGGATAAGCCTAGGGGTGATTTTGGGCCTTGGAATTGGTATAATTCTTCACCTTATTTCCTTAGTTTATAGTTAGTTTTTCAAATATTTTGAGCACAGATTATAATAAGTTGAATGGTATAGAGTTCTAGAATGGATTAATAATTTTTTTGTTATTTTACCTCATTAGTGAATAAATTTGAATCTTGAAGATGTCATTAACTCATGATTTGGGTTTATATTTGGAAATGAAATATTAAATTTTGATTGTTGTTCCTTGAATAGCTGAGGAAGTTTGAGCCATGAGGAAATTGTTTGGGCTATCTTTAACCTATTGACCATGGATCAACGTCTTATACACATGATATAGTTAAAAATATGATCATGACCTGTTATTCTAAGGAAGATGTTTCAGATTTCACAGCGTGAATTAAAGCATCCCGAGAATCTCTTGATTCTTAGGATAGATTTACCATTTCAAATTTCGAACTATTTTGTAATGTAAAAAGTAGGCTTAAACTCCAGTAAAGTATTAATTATCCCTGTTAATTGTAAACTAAGACTGAAGAGACAGGTTGTCCAGGGTTTTTACAAACTTCTCTTGTAATTTACTGTTAGATTTTCATGAAGATTTCAACAATTCAATTTAAATCTAGTGCATTGAGTTAGCTACAAGAGAGCTAAATTCCAGTGACCATGGGCCAAGACCTATGATGAATATTGTCTTCCTTTTTATTATTATTACATCTTAATTTTAGATTTTGAAGGATTAATCATTTCTTAGGTCAAATCATTATTTTCAAGATTTAATGTTACTGTTTACAACAAATTGTAGCGAATAGCGTTAAACGAGATTTACTTTAGAGTGTTATCTTTTATTACTATTCCCCGCAGCAAGTGTGAATTGCTAGCTTCAAATATTTAGTATTTTTATGATAAATGCATTTAAGTTTCTTTATCACAGTTATCGTTCCCTAGGAAAGAACTTGAATTTCTCTATGATTTCTGCATAGGGACTTCACAATTTATTTTTGCTATCAAATTGATTATAGTTTAGAGGTAGAAAATGCGTATTCTTTCATTCAATATTTTGTTGTTCCTTTCATTTCTTAGCCTCTGCTTCTTATTAGTCTCACTCAAATCAATGTAATCTGAAAACTACCCTTCCACCAATTGTGTGGACAACCATGAACTAAAAATATGGAATATTAGGTTGACAATCTAATGTGTAGAGGTTTAAGTTGATCCTTTAGGAACAACTTAGTGCCCAAAATCAGGAAACCAAAATCCTTCCCTGAGGATTACTACGAAGGTGTGGCTCGAGTGCACCCAACGAAATAATCTTTAGGGAATTAGTTAATGAGAAAAAAAAACAAAACCCTTCAATCAAAAAATTCACCTAGAATAAGGTCAGTGGCAAGAACATACTACTGAACCCTGTGGAACGACAAATTGTCACATTATGTTAGTGAATCTCAAACAACTAGTAGCCAAACCAACAAGAAAAATGAAATTATGAGAAAATTAGAGGCATGACAATGAATGGGATTGTTGTTACCTATGGAAAACAAACTAGTGAAAATATTCTCTAGAAGTTGCTATGACACTAGGGAAATATAGCAAAATGGAAAGGATACAAGAGATGTGAGAGCACCCTGTAATACTACGGGAGAGAAATCCACATTTAACTCAGTCAAACAAGAAGGAAAACAAGATGTAGGAGGAGATGGAAAGCCACAGTGTTTTAATCTTACTAGCCTCATTTTTTAGTAATTCATTGCCAAATCTAGGTCAAAATATCATGACATGAAAACTCTTAAGAGATCCCACAACTCACAAAGTCATAATGCCGCTCAAGGTGGCATTGTATAGGTGAAACAACTCAAACAATGAAACAATAGAAATTGGACAAAGGAGCAACCTGCTTCACATGATTAGGATTAGGGAAACAATTGTCCACCCTTGGATTGCAAAGAGAAGATCTTCACCATCTACATGAGCCAAGTACCACTCTCACATGAAGGTCAGATGGACTTAAAGGATGTGGTTTTCCTCCATATGTCTGACATCTTCCTAGGCCCACTCATTCACTATCTAGTTTAATCCTACATAAAATTTGTTGAATGGAGAAAGGATATCATATAAGGTTAGCCACCCAATGTTTATAATAACCTCAACTGAACTCACTACATAAACTTTCATTTCTCAAAAGTATGGAAAATATATTGGTATATATCATAGAAATTCTTATGCGCACGTAATAATACAAAGGAAAAGAAATGAAATGAGTTGGGGTTAATATTTTTAATCCAAGCATAGACATTACATGTTTTTTCTAAATATTTGTAGGAAACAACTATCATTGTGCCTTAATGGAACACATTATTGTAAGGAAGCCTTAATGAGTTTAAGTAAGGAATAAGATTTCAGTCAATCCTATTGTAATTATGCAGCTAAAAATTAGATTAACCAAAAAAAAATTATGTTGGAACCTTATTATGTGACATATGGTTTTAGAACCCAAGCTTTAATAATTGGGCTTGCAAGAAACCACTACACTAGATTGATAGTTATATGCAAAATTGTAAACTGGGTTTAAGAGTTCGTATAATAATACTAGGTTGTATTGACTATAAGGTACTTAGGTGAAACCCATTTACAACACCAAAATGACAGATGATATGAACCCACCTATGATAGAAGGAGAAGAAATATATGTGGAGTTAGAAGGAGTAATTACACTACCAGCAACTCAACTTATCAATATTGTGAGAAGTTTACTGCAGGAGATGATTTATCTCAGATCTAGAAATGAAAGATTGTTGAAGGGAAGAGAAGAACATGAAATAATGAGAAGGGACTTAACTAAAAACTGTAGTAACGGGATCATAGAAATAGGAGAGTATGGGGGGAAAACAAAACCATTGAAAAGGAAAAATGTAGAGATGGAAATAGAAAAGTCCTAAAGTGGGGATGGTTCAAGAAAAATGTATCTAAAATCATAGAAAATGATGCAGAAAGTGGAACTGCTAGGGGATTTTAGAAAAATTAAACCCTGAACTTTTGATGGGGAAAAGGAGGAGGATGTAGAAGCATTGATTCTAATCATTAATAGTATTTCAATGTTTATGAATATGATAGTAATTTTAAGGCCAAACAATCCATTTATTAGTTACAAGGGAAGGATTACCTTCCATGGGATGAGGTTAAAAGAATGCCTACATTTGAAGAAAAGATAGTTTCCTGGGAGGAGTTCTAGAAACAATCCATGTCCAAATACACAAATGAATGATATTATGATGATCGAGTAAAGGAGTTTCAAGAATTAAGACTAGAGGTGTTAACTATGGATAAGTTTGTGGCTAGAGTTATAAACTTTTTGCAGTATTTCTATCATATTAGGGAAGAGGAAGTGAAGGTGCATATATTTTTAAACTTCCTATTAGTTCCTTACAAGGGAAGGGTTGAATTTAACAATCCTAAAAGAATGAATGAAGCAGTAAGAAAAGAAAGAATGTGTCTTCATCAGTTTAAAAATAGAGGATAAGGCTCAAAACCTTAGAAAAGAAAGGATAGAAACATATATGCAATGGGGAAAAAAGACAAAAACTTGCATATATTAAAAAATTTGGGAAGGATCACCAGTGGAAGAAATTCAACAAAGGGAATTCAACCCATCCAACACAATCTCAAACTAGGTCAAAAACCATTGACTTGAATAATAAAAATATAGGACGGGTCAACGAGAAAAAAAATGTTGAAGTGTATGGGGTGTGGGGAACCTCATTTATTGAGGAATTGACTGCATAACCCCAAGTCTATACAAAACATCCAGTCCATCCATAAGTAGAAAAAAATGAATGATATTTCCATAAACATTCCCAAGATAAGTGTAGTGTTAGAGGATAGGTAAGCAGAGTACCAATCAAATAGCATCGATATCGAAGGTACCATTTTAAATTGTTTTTTTGTCTGTCTTGATTGATGCAAGGGATAGCTTAAGTTATATTAGTCCCCAAATTGTGGAAAAATGTAAGCTAAAAGTTGAAAATTTTAAAAATGCATGGTTGGTGCAGGTAGCTACTAGCAAAAAACGAAAAGTAGTTAGCCAAGTAAGACAATGTCCTATATATTTAAACACATATCCCATTAAAGTAAAGATAAATGTACTTCCATTAGGGTCATATGATGTTTTGATAGGCATGGATTAGATGGAAAACATGGGGTAGTAATAAATTGTTTAGAGAAAATGATGAGTCGTGTAAATCAAGAGGGACAAAAACAACTGATAAAAGGCATACCAAAACCAATTTCAATTAGGCAGATATCAACCTTACAATTGAAAATGAGTGCCAGAAAATGGTGCTAGTTATTTGTTGTGCACGTTGAGGTGAATGAACAAGAAATAGAAAAACAAGAACTAGATGAATTGCCAATTATTAAGGATTTTAAGATTGCTTGAATAAATAAATAAATAAATAAAATTAACAATTAAATAAATAAATATTTTGGTCTAACTAGCCGTTTCTCAGTCAAATTCTAGCTGTTACGTGGATATTCTGCCCGATCTATTTATAATGCATAGCAAGATCTGCCATCATTCAACTTGGTCCTGATGATGAACCAGACTGGTTGATTCGAAACGCGTCGACAAATTATCTCTATGTGATTTTTCGCCGAAGATTCTTATCAAATTATTATTTATGTTAATTCATTATTATAAAAAACTTTTATTAATTTTTAATATTAATTAATAATTATTTGATTTTAATATAGTAGTTATATTTATAAATTTTTAATTTATATAAGCATTTAATATTAGTATAGTATTATTAATAGTATGTGAACTGTTTAATATCAGTATATATTTGTATTAGTAATCTTAGTATTTTGTATTTAATATTTAAATTATAACCTCTCTTTGGGCACATTAGGGAAACAAACATAGACATTCATTGCATGTTTTTTTAGGCAATTGGGGGGGAAATTTTCATTATTCCTAGATGGAAAAAATTATTATAAGGAAGCCTTAGTGAGTTGAAGTAAGGAATAATATTTCAACCAATCCTATTTTAAATATGCAACTCAAAATTAGATTAAAAAAAAAAATATGTTAGAATCTAGTTATGTGACGAAATGGGTTCTATGCTCTAGGAAATCAAAATACATAAAACACTAAATATATGCACCCTAAATAAATATAAATTAAATAATTACCTTATAACTTAATGAGCCTGTGGAAATAGGCAATGTAGCAGGTATAATTTAAAACCCTGAAGGGTTCCTCTAAAACCCTAACAATAGTTCACAAGTCTTGTAACCCTTATCTGAGGGTTGCAATCCTTTCAACAAACAAGAGACTTTAGCACGAGATAGTTAGAAAAATGTCCACCTACAAAAAATTACAGCCTTGAACCATAAGTGAACGAAACCCATATCACGAGAAGAATGCTGAGAAATACTTGTAGTGATTACCAACTCTTTATGTCGAAGGGAAAACCCTCACTTGCAGAAACAAATACTGTTAAGAGACTCAGTTTCACTTTGAAGGGAGGGAAATAATCACAAAAATAGCTTGCTTGTGTTACATAGTGTTTTGTCACACCTCTTATTCACTTCTTATTCCATATCTCAAAGTTCCAAAACATTGAAAACTTTGCAACATATCCATCATGATATATAGACCAAAACCTCCTAGAAGAATCAAAGGAAAACTACCCTGAGAAAATTCTGAAGAAGTTTAACTAAAAACCTAATTTTCTGGAATAGTGCATTTTGCCACACTACCTACCCGTCCTGATGGCAGGTTTCACGGTTCTACCCTAGCGCTACCAGCGCGGCTTTTGACATGAAAACCCGCCCTAACCTCTTCTAGCAAGTTTTCCCAAAATGGAGGAGAAGATTAATGCACTATAAAATTTGAGAACAACAAGTTGGATATTGGTTTTTGTTGATATTATCGAGCTCTCCCATTTGTACCTCTTTATCTTATCATTATGGGCTTTCCCCCTGAGATGTGGACCTTCCTCCCTCTTTCATGGATCCCTAACTCCCTCTCCCTTCCTATAAATCAACTCCCTATGATCCCTAAATGGTTGGTCATTGATTGTTGCATTTCTATACTGAGATTATGCTTAGATGTTGCCCATTTTAACTTGGAGAAGGAGTTCTTGAAGAGTCCTTTCTTGGACTTGGACATCCATCAAAAGGAGGTCAAAAACATCAAGGCATAGGTTGTATGCTTCCCTTTTTATCTTATTGATATATTCATCTGTTGTTCACTTTCCATAATTATTTAAATTTTTATGCTTTTAGCTTAACAATCCTTGATCTATTAAGTAGTTTATATTTGATGTATGCCATATATGCTCTTGTATATTACATAGCTCTTTGATCTTTCCTATAGGTACTCGGACGTGAACAAAAAGTAAAGAGTGAGGCCTGGCATGAAAGAATCAAAGTAATATCCAAAAGGATTGAGCGACTAGCATTAGAGCGAGGTAGGTTTCCCCCACGTTTCCCCTTCTCTCTGCATTTGTTAAACATAAACTAGGAAAGTGTATGTTAGTTTGTTTAGTTTGTTCATAGACTCACTCATTGGGCTAGAGGGATTGCCCCTATCTATAGAGGGGATTTACCTTCAAAACAAAATGGCGACTCCACTAGGGAAGATATAGCCCCTTCAATCTCTTTTCTCATCTAATATTTTGATCAGTTTGACCGAACATTGAATTCCCAATTAGTTTGAGTCTGTATAGGTCTGCACAATCACTGATTTCTAGCTTAGATTGGTAAGTTTGGAGTGTTTGTGGAAATATTTTTTATTTATTGCCTTATTCCTTTCCCAATGCACTTTTTTCTCTGACAGTTGTGCTACCAACCCTCTTTCCTTTAAAACACTCGCATTGATACCCTGTTCAGTGCTGGTTTGGCCCTAACAACCATGTTGATCTCAGAGATTGGCAAAATTTAGGGTTCCCTTGTCAAAATCTAGTGTTTCTAAGCACCTGTGTCCTTGTCTTGGCCAATTTGATTGGATTTATTGATGTCTTCTTTGATTGTCTAATTTGATTAGAAAATTCTTATCTTTTTTATCCTTCAAGTGTTTGAGTGAAATTGGATTGATTTTATAGTTTATAGGTCATTTGATTGTCACTTGTCGCTCATAAGTGTCACTGATTTTGTGGTTTGTTGATTGGTTAGATCTAGTTATATGACAAAATCATTCAAAACATTACTTTGCATTAGTTTCAATTTGTCTTTTATAAAGTTTCTTTTCAATTGTATTAAGTCATTTTGCATTGGAGATTCATCTTTGTTATTTATCAAGCTTAGATTACATTTCTTGGTTTACAAACTAAAAAGAGTGCATTTGTTTGTTTATTCAAAAGAGAAAAGTGAAATACATTTTCATTGAGCACTTTTGGATTTGATTTGGTGTTGCTTTGATTGGTCCATCAGTTGCATTAGGATCATTTGAATGAAAAATCTCATTTTTTCTTTAGTTGAAGCCTAATTGCATTAGAGAATCTAAAATCAAAGAGAACATCATTTACATAAAGTGCATCTTAGTGAAGTAAAAGTAATTTTTGCTTTTGATAGATTGTATGTTGGATAATGAAAGTGAATTTTAGTTTTCTCTTTTGCATATTTCATTTGGAAAGAAAAGTTGATGGAAGCATTTTCTTTGATGAATTATCTTGTTTGTTGCATTGATTGATTAAACTCTCTTACCTTGTTAGTATATCATTCATCAAAGTGAAAAGTTTCATTTTCTCATTTAGTTTCATTTTAGGACTCAGGTGACATCACTTGAGCCCAAAATTGAAACATAATTCAAGAACAACATTAAAATTTACTGAATCAACCTAAGAATCATTTGGAACTTAACGCAAACATTTAGAGGTCTAGGCTAGATAAGTGTTCCGACGTCTATCAACCTAGCCGTCATCATTAACTGTCTGACTGTATCACGAGGATCAAATACCATTCTAGTAGGGAAGCATATAGGAATTTATCCAATACTCTCAGGTATATCGGAGGCACTCCAGTATGGAAATTATATGGGAATGCTCTCACCGAACGGTTATGCATTAGACAACGCTAACACAAACTTGTGCTCCCCGTATTGTCACATATATATTGGGAGACCCGACTAAGTTGTTATCCTTTAGCCATAGGTAGCTGAGTCAGCCACCTTGTAGATGTGATACACTGAACATAACATTCACTGAGATCGACTGTCATACATTAAGTCCTTAGTTTCGGCTAAGGTGTATATTGTGGTTCATGGATACTTTATGAACCATCTTTCCTATTACACCCTTTTTGATTTATTTTTTGTTTTAATTTCTAAAATTTAACTGGCTATGATAACATGACTTACCTATGCAGTTATGCTTTGCCTCACATTGCCATATTAATAGTAAATTTTAATTGTAATCTCAAATCAACCACCTCCTTTTGTTTTTTAGATAAGGTCATCATGGCTGAACCACGAGGTTCGACTTACATATCCCCTTCATCATCTAACACTGAATGGTCCCCACGAGGAGATCCTGAGATTTCAGAATCACTTGAAGCCCAAGGATTTGAACCTAGAATTGTACCAAGTATTCAACCCCTTTCTTCTTGTCCTCTACCTTGAGTCTCATTGTCTCAAAAATCTGACCCATAAACTCCTGAGGCTCCGCAGAGGTATTTATTATTCCCTTTGAATCTAGTTTTTGATCCATTGGTCATATCTCCTCAACTTTCATACAATTTGTATGATAATCTCGGAGTACCTTTGGAGCTTTCTCCACGCTTGTCGTCGGTTCCCCCTCGCCAAATTTTTCCACCCATGGCATAAGAAGGTGAGTTTCCAACCTCTTCTCGAGATCCTCCTCCAAAAGTCTCAGCCGCTCACACTCTTGGTGTAGGTGATTATTCCAAATATAACTTTCCACGTGAAGGATTTCCGTACGTGATAAGTGTGCTATCTCCACCACCACGTGAAATAAGTGAATCTTTGTTTCCACCAAGTTACACCTCTTTGGCTCAATTGGTTTTAGTACTCCAAGTGTCTTCACTTTATCGCAATCCCATTTGGTTTTCAAGCACCATGCCTACTTCTCATTGATTTGTTTCAAGCATGGCCGTTTAAATTCCTGTACAAACTTTAGTTTCTTCAGTTCTTGTACAACTGACAGTTACGGTTGGGACAATTAATGTCCCTATAGGTTCCTCAAGTCCTCCATTAAGTGGACAATATGTGCCACTAACTATCCCACCACATGGGGGGAAACAACCACCTCCTCCATATATACCTCCTATTTTAGGTGGAACTTATCTCACTGGATCTTAAACTCACGCTACCAGAGTTGGTCAAAATTTTTGCAGCATACCTTATCCTAGTGGATCATCTCTTCCATCTAGATCAGTCCAAATCTCGTATCAACAACCTCTTTCGGCCCAGATACCTTACCAACAACCATACCCTCCATATATCTCACAACATCCTCATAATTCACATTTTAATCAAAAAAGAGGACCCCAAATGCAGTCTAGTTCAAATCCCTCATTTGGGACATCTAGTCAATTTCAAAATGGAACCTATCTGTACCAACCTGGAACTCAACAAATTCCACAAGGAACTTTCCAACAACAACAACCTTATGTACAACAAGGACCTTATGTGCAACAAGCGTTGTATTAATAGCCATTGCAGTAGCAAGGTCATCCCTTGCAGCAACAAAACTAACCCTTGTACAAAAAAGGTCAACCCTTACAGAAACAAGTTCAACTCCTATAGCAACAGGGTCAACAATTTTACCACCAAGGTCAACAATTGCATGAACAACCTTATACTCATTACTCTTTGCAAGTTTTTTATCCACCTTATGGTTCTCAATGGCCTCTGATGGGTCAATACCAACCTTACCCTGGTCAAAACCAAACTTTGTGGGGAGGAAATCCACCTTTGTATGGTCATAATACCTCACAATGGGGGCAATGTCAAATTCCTTTTAGTTAAATTCCACCACTTTAGGGGAAGAACCCATATCAACAAGGTTGGAATCCACAAGTTGGGCCTTATAAAAGGCCCCCCATGCCTTTTAATTAACAATTTCCATTTCTAACAACGTTGGAACTACCAGATGTGTCGAGGTTCACAAATGACCCAATACTCCATTGGTTGTATTAGCCTCTGATTCCTACTAAGATTCCTGGCGATTGACAAAAATTCAAAGGAAAGTCTAGAGAAGACTGCCACACCCATGCTATTACTTACCATTTATGGTGTTCATCCAATTCTTGGGTGAACCTTGACAGATGTTTCCACAAAATGGTACATCGAGTTACCTTGAGCTTCCTACCAAGAATTCAACTCATTAGAAATGGCCTTCCTTACTCACTTGCAGTTACCAGCTTGATACCAAAACTAGTAACCATCTACTTACATCCTCGAAACAAAATAATCCTACCCACATCTCTGATAATATCCATGAATGGAGACATCATTATGGCCTTATCAGGTTTGATATACCTGATGAACTTTTGACTTAATGGTTTACCAAATAATTCGTTAATAAAATTTCCAAGGACATAACTATGGGTGGTTTTGTGAAAGAATATCAAGCCATTTTTCATGCTCAATATTTAGATTTGGCATATTCCCAATCTAGCACGTTATATGATCTCTTGCCTAATGCTATGAGACCATCTACGGTTAGTGCATCTTCCAAACCTCTAGAGGCACCACTCGTCAAAGGTATTTTTGGGTCAATGACTCAAACTTCTAGTAAGCTTATTCTACTTCCTCAATGAAGAAATCTGTTTCGAATACTACATCGAATTCTCGTTTGAATCCCTCTTAAAGTCCTAGTAAAACCTCTGAGGTTAATGTCGCTCAATCTACCACGACAAACAAAACCTAAAAAGGTAAAAAGAAGGGTAAAGTAAAAGCTAAATCTGATACCCCGAAACAGGATCTTCTAAAATCATCTACTGATGCATCTAAACGTAAGCCCAGATATCCTTGCCTCACTTATGAAGAAGATCGCTATACCAAGGATTGTCCCCATTATGTTGAAGTGAGTCATTTGTTAAAAGGCACCCAAGGGACACCAGATGTGTTAAAAGAACCTTTTCCATCACAACAAACCCAATTGTTAGAACAACCACAATCTTCTACATCTTCATGTTCTCAGGCTTATATGAGTGGAACGAAACATATTTATGTTTCCACTCAGTCACAATATTATCCAACTCCTCCCAAACAAGCTATGGAAAAAGAAGTTATTGATACACCTTCCACTTCTACTCCACCTAGTTCTGGTCCTCTTCATATTTATATACCTAGTAATGACTCTGTTATCAGACCACCTCCTAAGGATCTCCTTCGGAAATCATCATACAATATAAATGCATGAGCTGCCGAACATTATAGTATTGTTGAAGATTTAGCTCAAGCACCTTTGGTGATGTCTTCCTTGGAAGTTCTGCAGCAGAAAGCATTACTATCCGCTATAGGAGGAATTGACACTAATGATACAAGTTTGATTACATTTGACCTAGAAAATCATGTTCCACATCTTCCTCATCAACTTGCCTTTTCAATCCAAGTCATTATCAATGAGAAGATGATTCATCGAATTGTTGTTGATGAGGGTGCTTCCACCTGCATCATGTATGTCTCATGTTGGAAATATATTGGCTCTTCACTTCTCAAAGAGTCTCCTAACACCTTAGAAGCCTTCGATGGTGGAGGATATCGTCCATACAATATTCTCACATAATTTTCCATAAAGTTGGCAGAGAAAACTATTAAATTAGAAGTAGAAGTCGTTCATGCCAATTTTAATTATATCTTTCTACTTAGTCGAAGTTGGAGCCATGCTATGTTTTGTGTTGTTTCAATGTTTTTTTGTGTGCTCCATTTTCCTCATGAGGGGAAAATATTCACGGTTGATCAATTAGGATTTTTCCTTTCGAGCTCTTTGAATGGAAATGTGCCATATGTGGGAAATACTGACATCCCTTATGAGAGTTTTGGGTCAGGTAATTTTAAAGACTTTTCTCTTATGTGAAAATTTCCCCTCTAACCTCCAAATGTTTCTTTTGTCAACATGATCTCCACTTCACATGATGCTTGGGTCGTTCCTCATCTTGGTCAAGTTGATTTGTTTGGGATGTCATGCTAATCAACCTAGTAGAACAAGCCTATCAAGCTGTTGTTTTGGATTCAACAACCACTTCTAAAAGTCATGTTAATATTAGTATGCATATAGATGCATATTCAAAATCCCCTTGGCTTGTTTCTTGGGATTCTTTGTATCCCTTCAAAGAGATATTTCCTACTAAAGAAAGTATCACCGAGGTTATGACTCTTAATGAAACTCCCTGTAATGATGATCGTCATCGTTCCACGCTTCTCTCAAGTCTTGGAAGAATTTCGTTGTGCTTAGATACCCTTGTTTCCCATGTACCAACTCATCCACTTGAAATTCCTATTTTGTTGCATGAATTTTTGTCTAAAGGAAACATGGGGAACGTTACTCCGACGATGACGATCAACATTTCTGTTAAACTAGGAATTGTCAAAAACATCCATTTTGGGGTTTCCTATTCTCTAGATGAGATCAAGATTTGCATTACCCTTTTTAAGGAATTATGTGATGTCTTTGCTTGGTCATATGAAGAAATGTCTGGAATATATCTGAGATATTTGTGCACGAAATACCTACTTATCCAAATGTGAAGTCTATTTGTCAGTGTGTTTGCCCAGTGCACCCTAGAAAGGTAGTCACTATAAAGGGGGAAGTTGAAAAACTTCTTAAGGTTGGTTTCATTTACCCTATTCCATTGATAGATTGTGTTTCAAATATTGTCCCTATGACTAAAAAACAAGGGATTATTTGCATTTGTGTTGATTGCCTTGATATCAATTGGGCATGTAAGAAAGATTTGTCCAACTCCTTTTATAGACTAGATCATTGATGAATGTGTCGGGACTGAGATTTTTTCTTTTATGGATATTTTTTCCGGCTGCATCCAAATTAACATTCTTCCCGTCGATCAACATAAACTGCTTTTATCTGTCCATGGGGAACCTTTCCCTACAAAAACTCTCTTTTGGTCTGAAAAATTATGGTGCTACCTTCCAACGAGCAATGTCTTATGCTTTTCATGGCATTAAACCCAACATTTAATCGTATCTTGATGACTTAACAACACATTCTACTAAGCGTCATGACCATCCTGACCACCTTCGAGCGATTTGTATTCATTGTACACACTACACTATTCATTTAAATCCACATAAGTGTGCCTTTTACATCGAATATGGTCATCTGCTAGGGTTTGGTGCATCTAAATAAGGCATCTGGATTGATCCCCTCAAAGTGGAGGCCATTGTGAATTTTCCTCGTCCATCATCTTTACACCAGTTGCAGATATTGCAAGGGAATGCCAATTTCCTTCGTTGTTTTGTACCCAATTATGTTGAACTTGCGAAGGAATTTTATCGCTTGCTGAAAAAAGGGATCCCATTTATTTGGGATGAAATTTTTCAAAGATCTTTCAATGCATTAAAGAACACCCTCATTAGTGCTCCTTTACTTCATCTCCACATTTACCACTGTGATTACTTCTTCTACTTGGCCACAACTAACAATATTATTTCCATGATATTGGTTCAGGACAATGACGATGGAAATGAGCACATGATTTACTAATTAAGCCGAAACGTTATTGACATTGAGACTCGATATGCCCATGTCGAGAAACTAGCTTTAGAAGTTGTTCATGTTGTTCAACGCTTTCAACACTATATTCTCTTGCAGAAAACCACTATGACTTCTAACTACAGCCCCATGACATATATTATGGCTCGCCAGTTTATGGGGAGAAAGTATTCTAAGTGTATTGTTTTCCTTCAGGAGTTTGATTTGGACTTTGCAATAGTCGAATCACAGAAATCACCGGTTTTCACCAAGTTAATTTGTGACCTTCCCTCTACGACCACATCTACAACTTTTGATGAGCTTATTCCTGAGAAAAATCTCTTTCTCGTCAACACTCTTGACCCATCGTATAGGGATATTATTGTTTATCTCCAATCCCAAACTTTTCGACTAGAGTTGACCAATTTTAGATGTCATTGCATTCGACATCAGTCTCAACCCTATCAAATCATTTGTAATAATGTGTATCATGTTGGTGTCAATTCTATCCTTCGTACATGTTTGACACTTCAAGAAGATGAGAGAGTCCTAAATCGCTGTCACTTTGGGCCGTGTGGTGGTCATATGTCAGGATACACTACTGCTCAGAAAATCCTTCACACCAGTTATTTTTCGCCTTTGATCTTGAAAGATTGTATTTTAACAGTCCAAAAAGGTCATGCCTGGTAGATTTACAATCGTAAACAGTGCGCCCCACCCATACCCTTACACCCAGTTGTTACTGTCGACCACTTTTCTAAATAGGGTAATGATTTCATGGCATGTAACCCTCACTTGGCCGGGGGGCATGGTTATATTATCATCCTATTTGACTATTTCACTAAATGGGCTAAGGCAATGCCCACATGTGCTGTTGATGGTAAAATTTCCACTTAATTTAAATTCAACCATGTCATAGCTCAATTTGGTGTCCTTAAAATCATCATTACTAATCATGGATCTTATTGTCAACATTACATGATTGTAGAGAACACTGTTCAATTGGGTTTGCATTACGACAACTCAACTTCTTATAATCCATAGGCCATTGGCCAAGTTGAGGCACTAAAAAAAGTATTGGTTACCATGCTTCAACACACCATTGGAATGCGTAGATAGAATTGAGATCTCATGGCATTTTCAGCTCTTTGGGCGTACTCAACCACATCTACCACCGCCACTAGATTCACATCGTTTCAACTGGTGTAGGTCTAGAAGCATCTCTTTTAATTGAGTGTGAAATTCCTTCACTTAAACTAATTGGAAAATTACTCCTTGATACCTCACTTGAGGAGGAAAATTTGCTTTACCTTAAAAGGCTTGATGAAACTCATTGTATTGCAGTGTTAGTAATTAAAGCCCAGAAGAAATGAGTTAAGGCTCAATACATTAGAACTATTTCTCCCTGCGTTTTTGTTGAGGGTGACATGGTCTTACTATATGATCAAGTCAATGAAAAAATGGGAGTTGGGAAATTCTAACCAATGTGGCTTGGGCCTTACATTGTTAAATGATTTTTACAAAAAGGTGCCTATGAGTTAGTAGATTATGAAGGAAATTCTTTGGTTGAGCCTCGAAACCAACTTTACATTAAGAGGTATTAGTGTGCAGTGTGGTTTTGGTGTGTTAGTTTTCTTTTTCAAACATGTTTTCCTTTTCTTACCTTGTACTCTACTTGGTTTGCAGATGTCATCCAACCGTTACGTCGGTTTTGTTGATGGTGCTTGTCATAGTACATAGAATCTATCTTTTGCTACATGGGAAATCTATGACCCTAATGGTGAGTTACTGAATTTTCAAGGTATATGTTTAGGTCGTACAACTAATAACATTTCCAAATATAGTGCGGTCATCAAGATTTTGTCAGAAGCTATCACTCTTGGAATTAGAGAGTTAATCGTGAAACATGATTTACAGCTCATTGTACTACAACTTAATGGATAATATTCACTTAGAAACCCTCAAATTTGGAGAATGTATTTGCGAGTTCGTCTCTCAAAACAAAACTTTAATTTTATTACTTTTCATCACATTTCTAGATGCATGAACACATTGACAGATGCATTGGCTAACTATGTGTTAGATAGACATTTGTGAAACATGTAAATCACAAAACATCACATAAAAGACATGGTGAATAGAAAAACATGTATATATATATATATATTATATATATATATAAAGAGGAAGAGAAGAGAGGGAGAGAGAGAGATTTTACAAAAGAATTTGCTACATCAAAATGACAAAATCTGTGTTCTGAGACACATGGCTTCATAAGCCTACATCAATACAGAAAGTAAACTAGAGATAGTTATTCACCCACATGATGCTCATGATAGCAAGGAATATCCTTAATGACTCAGCCCAATAGTTGATGCAGTCTAGAAGAAACCCCTACAGTGTGTCTCTCATACCACAATGGCACCTCATCTATTGAGGCATACTCTAGAATGCCCCTAGTTAAAACTTCTAGGTTACGCTCCACCTTGAAAATCAAATTTTATTCCTCCTCATAACGAGCCTCCTCAATTTCGCATGTCACTCATATGGATATCTGAGAAACCCCTGAAGGTCTCTCTAGTCCCACATTTACAAATCATCATAAGTTAAATCTCAGTAAAAAAAATAAACAAAACTTCAAAAACTTTAAAAATAGTTTTTATCTTCATCGGTCCACTGTGTACCTCGTGGAAGTGTAAGATATGGATCTCCTCGGAAATTAATGTCTACATATGCCCAATCATTGAACATGATTAGCTTCTAATGCATCCATCCAAAAAATGTTGAAGGGAATGACATTTGTTAGCCGCCTCCATGTCGAGGTATCAACTCACCCCATCTAAGTAATCATGAATCTTTGGGCACTAGTGCATTGACTTCTATCCACTGATAATGAAATAGTGGCACATGTTCCAGGAAGAATGTCACCAAAATGGATCTGACACAGAATTGTTTCAGTCTCCATGACTTGTACTTGGTAGGTTGGTGCTTCATGCAAACCAACAAACGCTCACTCCAAGATAAGATCGTGGGATTTAGACACTCGATTGCATACTAGAAATGAGGCCTCGTTACCTCATGCAACGCTTGAGAGCCATCTATTTGGGCCCTAGTATGTAGGATTGTTCATAGTGGGAGATTTGTGATTGTCTTTATATCGATCTTCCCACTTTCGGTATTTTTAGTCCTTGGACAATGCCTTGTAATCAACATATCCGCGCTCTCTCGTCTAGTGTGTGAACCAGAAAACTGAACCCGTTATCCCTTTCTAGATAAGCTGGTAATCAAATAAATTTCTGAAATATCTATTTTAATTTCTTATTCCCCAATCATGAATAGTTGGTTATCTACATCCCACCAAATAATCAAATGCTACAATAACTCAGGTTGGGATCTAATCCCAGGAATCTTGAAGAACTTAAGCAACCCACATGTGCGTAGGGAATCAATAAAATCTTGATCCTGAGCTTCTTCATGGTCTTCACCTTCATGTCATTTTCTTTCCATTCAACCACCATTTTCAATTGATTATCTTCTGAAAAATCAATTAAACAACATTTCATGAGCTTCCATGGAGGAAAAATTCAAGAAAAACCATTCAACATGGAGGATTTCAACAAACTGTTTTACCTTGTTGCCACTGCAACTTTGCATTAATTTCATGCACTTCCAGTGTGATGGCCTAGTTGACCATATGGTGAGCAGCACAGGTTCAGGGGGTAAAAGCCGCACTGATCAACCTTGACATAAAATTTGTGTAAATCCTCTTTGTAACCTAATATATGGATGAAATGCATGAAATAAGTACCAAAATGAAGAGAAGAGACAAATCTATTACTTGTAACAAACAACTCGACGAATGGTCTCTAAGATTGGTCATACTCCTTGCGTGAAAATCAAGGTAAAATGAGGTAAAATGCTCTCAGATTTGAAAATTGATGAAATTGTAAAAATGATTGATTTTTTGAGCTTTTTTGAAAGTTTTAAACAATATTCTTTACCAAATTAGGGCATATTTCACTCATTTTTAACATGTTTCCTCGAAATCGGTAATGTGTGTTTCCTTGTGTAGCGATAGGTCATGCATACTTGGTGATGATGATTTATTTTAATTGATTCAATGAGTTTTATTTTATCATTTTTTTGGACAAATTAAAATTAAATGAAAAAGAAACCCCTTCGAGTCATGTTTAAACTCTTTTCTGACTCGCAACAAATAAAAATATTGTGGATTACTTGTCATTTCAAACTCATTAAAGTAAATGAAATAACATCTACTCAGTATAAGTTTAACCATTTTCCAGACTAAGATAGACTATTGTATGAAAAAGGAATACATTAGTTGAACATGGCTAAGAGGTTGCCTTGGATATTATTTTCTACCTTTTTTGTTCATGGAACAATTTACAAAAAGGGACCTTTGGAGTTTTCTTTTTCGCTTCTCTTTCAAACTCTCTAAACATGAAAAATATGTTGAGTTTTCCCTCTGTCGGACTCGGAAAACATAAATGATGAAGGACTTGTCACCATGACGAGACCGAGTTTCTCCTTCCTAGGGCTTGCAAAACTTACTAGGATGGACCCATTCGAAGGATGAACTTATACGGCAAGCATATGCTATCCCCTTCAAGCTTGAGATCAAAATAATGTGGTACTCACTAGAAATGGTGGGGAAAAAGTGAAAGAAATCATCTCTCCTATTTTGTAAAGACAGCATGTTGCTCTTGAAAATGACACTCATTTGTTGCTCATGTCAAGTTTGGGACATCCTCACTTAGTCAGTTTCCTTCCTGGGTTTGGGAAATCCATTTTGCCTCTCATCTGATTATACCACTTTGCCATCATGACCTTTGATCCTATGTTGATTCAAATGTTGCCAAACTTCATAGTCATGTCACCAATATGTTCAAGAGAAGTCCTATTTATAGATCTTTACCTCTTATACACTGTATGACTTCTTGCCACAGTACTAGATCACACTTATCTACTCTACTACATCATCTTTGTTCGTGTCAATGATGTGGGATTCATTGTGGCCCTATTTTGACAGATCACTTCCTGTCAACTTCAAATCATTATCTGAGAAGATGATATAGAAACTCCCTTCCAGTACCATAGAGCTTGGATGCCTCAATGGTAAGTTCTTCACATTTGACATCAGGTTTAAATCATTGACTTTCGATAGATGATTCCACGGGTGTTTGACTTCAACTTCATTATTCACATTTGTGGATTGTGTTGATTGTACCTTGAGAGCCATTTTCATTATTGGTGGTTTCTCTCATGCCTGTTAAGGGTTTACATCATTGACCGGTAATCAAGTGGTTTTCTATCATGTTCAACTTCAAAAAATCTATTCACATGTTAGAATTTGTACATTGATGGAGACAAGACAGAGCGCAAGACCCTAGTTTCTGTCTCATAGAATCCAGGTTGCATGGAATTATGAGTTATTCATGATTGTACACATGTTTTCCTTTGTATAGTTGGTTGTGACCATAACGTGGGTCCATATATATTATCATCTTTATTCGGATGGTTGTGACAATACCGTGGATCCATACACATGATCCCTTCTATTCGAATGGTTGCATCCATACCGTGGATTCATTAGATTCATGTTCATGTATCACTAGACATGTTTATCATATATGTTAGATATGTATATGTATATGTATATGCTTGATTTTTTAGGTCTCCTGGCGGTGTTGTTATAGTCCTTGCACTAGCTTGTAAAGCATCTTAGCCATCACTCCCTGTTCTGCCTTCAGGCTTTAGGGGGCTTCTATTAAACAATATTTTTTCACACCTCCTCTTCACTTCCTGTTCTATATCTCGAAGTGCAAAAACATTGACAAATTTACGTCATATCCATCATGATATACATACCAAAACCTCCCTGAAGAATCAAAGGAAAACTACCCTAAGTCAATTATGAAGAAGGTTAACGAAAAACATAATTTTTAGGGCCACCATGTTTTGCTACAGTTTCTACCCGTGCTAAGGGCAGGTTGCACTGTTTTGCCCTAGCACTTCCAGCATAGGTTTTGATATGAAAACCCATGTTGAACCTCTTCTAGCAAGTTTTCACAAACTAGACGAGAAGCTTTGTGCACTTGAACCTTCGAGAACATTGAGCTCCATATTGGTTATTGTCGATATGGTTGAACTCTCCCATTTGGACATATTGATATTATCATTATGGGCTTTCCCCTTGAGATGTGGACCTTCCTTTGTCTTTTGTGGATCCCTATATCTCTCTCCCTTCATATAAATCAACTCCCTTGCATCCCTCAATGGGTGGTCATCAATTGTTGCATTCCTATATTGAGATTATGCTTACATGATGCCCATTCTAACCTAGAGAAGGAGTGTTTGAATAATCTTTGCTTGTACTTCGACATCCACCAAAAGGAGGTCTCCAACATCAAAGCATAGGTTATATGCTTCCCTTTTTAGCTTATTAATATATACATCTAATGTTCCCTATCCATAATTGTGTAAATTTTTATGCTTTTAGCTTAATATTACTTGATCTATTAGGTGGTTTATGTTTGATGTATTCCATATATTCCCTTGTATCTTGCATAGCTCTTTGATCTTTCTTGTAGGTACTTGGACATGAAGAATAAGTAAAGAGAAAGGCCTAGAGTGAAAGAATCAAATTCATATCCAAAAGGATTGAGTGAGGTGGGTTTCTCCTTCTGTCTGAATTTTTTAAACATAAACTAGGAAAGTGTATATTAGTTTGTTTAGTTTGTTTCTAAACCCCCTCATTGGGCTAGAGGGATCACCTCTATCTACACAGGGAATTTACCTTCAAAACACTTGTAAGCTAGTGTCACAAGTTTATCTTACCTAACTAACTCTTATTACCAAGTCAGAAAACCCTACACAATATGTCGTAGAAATACTCGAGGAAGTGATTATGAATTAAAGCCCTTCATACAAGAGATTTTAAGCTTATAATCACCGCTTGGAGACAGACATGGAGGTGGATCTGGTTAAGTGAAAGTACAATTGTCCTTCTCGTTCTATGAAAAAATCCTCCATGTTAATTAACAATTTAGGCAACTCGAAGGTAATAAAAATGGAAAAAATAATGTTATGAAACCAGCTCACAAAAAGATAGAAAAGATAAATGAACGTCTTAGAAATAAGCCTCTTCGAGAGGGAAACCTCCTTTACATTATACAAATGAATAATTCTTGGATGATACAAATGACAATACCTCCTTTCTTATATACAAGTCTAAGGGGTCATAATATAATCAAAGCTGACATAACAATAATAATGTAAGGGAACAATAATAACAATAGTGGGCTTCTATTTGGCACAATAGTAACAATATCGGGACTACATGGGTACAAAAATATAATAAGGGGGTTGTACTAATAACAGTAAGGGGTTACACTAGTAGTATAGGGGCCTAACATGCCCCTCTCCTTCAATAAGTGTTGTCCTCAATGCTTGAGTAGTTCTTGATGCTTCTGTATAAAATTCTTGTCCTCCCATGTGGAATCTTCAGTAGGTTAGTTCTTCCACTTGATGAGATACCCTGAAATTGATCGATTTTGTAGCTGTCGGGTTCTTGTTTCTGTGACTGCTCCAGGTTCCAATATGATTTTTCCTTCCTCTTCAAGTTCTGTCAATATTGTTTGAATTGGGATCTTTTGCAAATTTTTAATGAGTGGCCACACTTCTTCGTCCTTCTTCCATTCATCCCTTACTTTGTTTATCCAATCTGGTTGGATAATAGAAATAGCACAAAACAACGCTTCGACATCCTCATCCTTTCTTGAGAGTGCATCTGCAACAAAAATTTTCTTCCCTTTTCTATAGATGATGTTAAAGTCATAACCCAACATATTTGTGACCCATTTTTCTATTCTTCTAAAGATAATAGTTTTTCTAAAAAGTATTTAAGACTATCATGATCCGTTTTTACCTTGAAGTGTCTTCCCATTCGGTAAGGTCGCCATTTCTTAAGTGCATGTAGTATTGCCAACATTTCCTTCTCATAAATAGCTTGCTTGAGATGTAGCAGTAAAAATACCCAATCACCTACATCAAAACATTTTCACTATGATGTTGAT
>APFE030619719.1:118849-165737 GCA_000404065.3 Pinus taeda
CACACTTATGACCTTTAGTGCATTTTCTATCACAATTGTAACAAAGCCATTTTTCTCTTTTTTCTTCCAATTGTTGTGGTGTAAGCCTTGTAGGCTGTGGAAGGCTAGGAGAAGAAACACTTCCATAATTATAGTCATTAATGGTGGGATTCCTTGTTTTCATAATTTCGCTTTCAATTTAACTCAAATGCCTCCTCCAATGAATCAGGTTCCCAAAAACGAACGTCATGTTGAACATTATCCTTTAAAGTCCCTATGAAGACATCAATCCTTTGCTTCTATAGAATATAATTTACTCTTCTATTCAATTTTTGGAAGTCTTCAATGTGCTCTTCCATTGAACCCTTTTGTTTGAGATTTATCAATTGGATAAAGAAGGAATTTCTCTTTATATCCTCATAATGTGCTATCATTTCCTCTGTGAAAATTGACCACGTGACAAGTGGTTTACAAGAACAAAGCCCTTTATACTATAAAAATTGATTCGGTTCTAAATAATTAGATGTAATAAATACCTTTTGTAACAGTGGTACACCATGTAGATCAAAATATTTCTCCATCTGTAGTATCCAATTTACTGGAACCTTGCCATCAAACTTCCTCATCTCGCTTTTTCTTGAATTTAGGAGCTCGATATTGAAATGACTGTAACTCTGTAATTTCGGATCTTCCAGTTCTGAAATCGTGACCTATAGTAGCCCTATGCATCCTCTTTCCAATGCCACCTTTCTGATCCAAATTGGATTCTCCAAGGAAGAGTTATGCCAAATCTCCCACGGTGACCTGATTATAGACTATTTCAGTAGAGCGAACTTGTACGACGTGCCACAAGTCACTATTTCAACCTTTGGATCTGAAAAATGTACACAAGAAACTACAGACCGTCCTTGTTCTATAACTTCTTACGAAATTTCAATCTGATTCTCAAAACAAAAGTTATGACTATTTTACCAAGGTCACCTGTTTGGAATGTAATTCAGGAGTCTGCAAAAAGGCTAACTTCCTCAGATCATATCTCCACAAATGCTGCGCAAAAAGCTCTGAAATTCGGACCCGAGGTTCATCATAATTTCTTCTCAAATGGGTTTTTTTTTGCTTCTAAAACGTCGCAGGAAAAAGTTATATCAAAAATTCCATGATGACCTATTTGGAGCAGCGAAACCCTAGAGTCCACAGCTCTAATACCAAATGTTATGAAACCAGCTCACAAAAAGATAGAAAATATACATAAACACCTTAGAAATAAGCCTCTTCGAGGGGGCAACCTCCTTTACATTACACAAATGAATAATTCTTGGATGATGCAAATGACAATACCTCCTTTCTTATATAGGAGTCTAAGGGGTCATAATATAATCAAAGCCAACATAACAATAATAATGTAAGGGCACAATAATAACAATAGTGAGCTTCTATTTGGCACAATAGTAACAATATTGGGACTACATGGGTACAACAATATAATAAGGGGGTTGTACTAATAACAATAAGGGGTTACACTAGTAGTATAGGGGCCTAACAAATAATCCAATTGCTCAGGAGGACGAAACACCAGTTGGTCGAAAGGCATGGCCTCTATCATGCTACAAATATAGTTAGGGTTTATTGGTTGTTGCTAAAACTCTATGATATATCAAGGGTTTTGAATGAGACTAAGATCCACCAGAGCGTATGTGGTAGTTACCCAAAAACTGTTAGGCCGGGAAGCTAACTCTGAATAAACGTGTTTATTGCATTACCCAAAAACTGTTAGGCCAGGAAGCTAACTTTGAATAAACGTGTTTATTGCATTACCCATTTCATGAATTTATAGATGAGTGGAGAGACATTTGGGATTCCAATTCTAAGGTCTCTTGGTTTTCTGAAATTCATAACTCACAATATTTACAATAATCCTTTCAGATTAGGTGTCAACATTCCCCTGTTAATCTGAAGGCATGTGGGTCAGTCTAAACATCATTCTTAATATTTCAAAAAGATTTGTTCCAAGTACTTTGGCGAAGATGTCTACAATGCATAAGTGCATTATCTTCGCCTTAACATGATGTCGAATCATATGGTATTTTGTAGTGATGTTCTTTACTCAATCATGGAAATTTTGGTCCTTGGCCAACTTTATTGCAGAAGTGTTGTCAATCAAAAGAGGAGTTGAATGCACTTGTTTCTCCTACAAATCTTCCATAATTTTCCTGAGCCACACAATTTCTTTCATTTCTTCAGCTACTACTATGTATTCTTCCTTAGTTGCAGAATCAACTAAAATTGACTATTTGTGTGACCTCGATGAGATAGCTCCTGATGCAAAACTCATAACAAAGGATGAAATAGCACTAGTACAAAATGGCTAATTAGTTACTAAAAAACGACAAAAAATTGCATATAAACAACCATTTTTTAGTCAGTGACCAATAGTGGCTAATTTACAGTATCATATAACACGACCAACTTTTAGTCGTATTTAGCTTAGTCATTAGTTAGTTGTCTCAATTTTATTATCTAGTAGTATATTTAGTCATAAATTTGGTCATTACTTTAGTCATGATTTAATCATTAATTGTCACAATTAATGACCAAATATAAAAGAAGATATACTACTATATTTTTTTTCCCTTGGAAAAAGTCGTAATTTTCATTAATGAGGAAAATTACCTTTTGTAAATGCCAGTGGCATATATTGTACTATGGGCTAGAAGCCTATCTTGTTGAGTATTCAAAATAGAAAGAGGTGTAGTCCATGCAAGGAGACACTACTCTGAGCTATGTTTTTCAGTATGATTTACATACTTACTCTACGGAGAGAGTATCAAAAAATAACTGTAGAAACTGCTTGATAAAAAGCTTCATATAATATTTATATAAAGACAACAAAATATATAACAAAAACTTTATGTCCAGCTCCCATTGAGCTTTACTATTTTGATATTTCTATAAAAGGTCTATGATAATACTAATGGAAGGTTCCATCAGTTTGCTCCAGTATGCTTCGAGTTCCTATAGCCCTATGCGCTGCTTCCTTGCATAGTAGATAGGCAATTGTGTTCCAATCCATGTATATATGTTGACAAGTAAATGTGTCAAATAAACTTACGAGTTTGACAAATTGTAGCTTTGTTTATCCAATTGCATATAGTTTTTGAATCTCCAAATAGTTGTATGTTCCTGCACAGGTTTTCCAAAGAAAAATGAATGGTGTATTTTGTTGCTGAAAGCTCAGCGAAATTGTTCATTCCTCTACCCAAACCCATTTGAATTTTGTAAAAATGGTTTGTTGCAATATGAAGGACAGCTCCTCCCCCACATCCAATGCCTTTAGCTAAGGCATCAAAGTATGCCCAGGGGTGAGATTGGTTTATGCTCTCGAGTATGATATGCCTAGGATTGGGATTTTTTTCCTCCTCTGGAATCTGTTGGTAGTCTGCTAGGATTTGTGCAGTGATGGCCAACCAGTGGGGGGAGCATTTTGAAAGATAATTCTGTTCCGAGCAATCCATATGGCCCAACAAGTAAGTAAAGGGATGTTTTTTGTTTTTTCTGAGGATACAGTGGACCACCAACCCTCCCAGGCTTCCTGAACAGTTGTTCCCTGCCACATAGGGAGAAAGGGTATATGAGAATGAATAGTATTCCATAGCTCCTTTGTGCATGGGAAAGTAAGAAAGAGATGATTCCCAGATTCATTGTCGGCTTTGCAAAGGCCGCACCAAAAGGGTCCATGAAAAGATCTCTTGATAAAATTTTCTCCTGTTGGGGTTTTGCGATGCAGAATGGTCCACATGACAAGCCTGGACCTGGGTGGTGCTTTTAGTTTCCATATATTTCTCCACCACAGTTCACATTGCGGTGGTCTCAGTGAGTTCATAAGAGTTATGTATCCCTCCTTTGGTGTGTACCTTCCATGCTTTGCATGTGCCCAAATTAGCTCATACTCCCCTTCTTGTATCCTGATATGGGATTCCGTGAGTGCCTCTATGTACTTTTTCCATTGTTGCTGCCATTGTCAAGGGATATGTAGTGTCCTCCCAGATTTCCATGCTTGTTGTAAAAATGTAGAGCGATCATTTTCTGTTATTTGTCTAAGGTGATAGATCCCTCTAGAAGTGAGGTATGTTCTGAGCTCCTGTGGGAGTCTGTGAGCATTACCACATCCAATCTAGGGGTCCATCCCAATTTTAACAACTTCTCCTGACATTATTCTCCATGTGAGTCCATCCCTGATAAGGGGCATAGCTTGTAGGACTTCTATCCATATGTTAGATTTTCCAGCTTGTGTCCATTGAGGTTGTCAAATCCAATCCATAAGATTTAAAGGTGATATGTATTTAGATTTTGCCACCTTAGTCCACAGGCTATGCGATGTGACTAGCTGCCACCGTATTTTGGCTACCATGGCTTTGGATAAAGAGTCGAGTCTTTTGATACCCCACCCTCCCCATTTCTTTGGGTGTTCCAAATAGTCGCAATTGGACCAGGCGAAGATCCTTTAGGGTTGATTCCCTCTCCACAGGAATATGCAATATAGTTTTTTAAATCTGGCCAATATTCCTTTAGGAATCCATGCTAAAGACATCTAATAGACTAGAGTTTCTTCCAGCACTGCTTTTATGAGTATCAGTCTTCCTGCTCTTGATAAATATTTTAGGTACCAGATGTTTAGCCTTTTATCCAATTTGGTTATGAGCTAGATCCAATCAACATTCTTATAACCATGTGGCTTTAATCTATAACCCAAATATTTTAGTCCCTCATCCAGTTGTAGTAGGTTATAGGGGAATGTTCTCAGGGCATACTAAATCTCATATGGTGTACCTCATATAGCTGTTATAGAATTTTTTTATTATTAACCAACATGCCAGTGGCTACTAGGAATATAGTGAAGAAAATGAGGAGTGCAGTCGCATCTCCTATATTGCCATTTAGGAAAAGTAGCACATCATCCACAAATAGCAAGTGTGTTATTATGCATCCTTCAGTGATGCGGATCCCCCTTAGTCTCCCTCTTTGATGTCCCTCCTTTATCAAACGACTGAGACCTTACATGATGAGGAGGAAGAGGAGAGAGGATAGTGGGCATCATTGCCTGAGGCCTCTTTCAGAGTGGAAGAAAGGAGAGGCCACACCATTTATGAGAACACTGAATGTTACATTAGTGATATAGTTCATAATCCATCTTACGAATTCATATGGGAAACCCAAGTGCGTTAAGAGAATTATGATGTATAGCCAGTTGACTCTAACAAAGGCTTTTGAGAGGTCAACTTTTAGGACCATACCCTTTAGATTGTGGATCTGGATAGAATGTAGCATCTCTTGTGTCATTCCGACCGCTTCATGTATTTGTCTAGTTTGTAAAAATGCAAATTGTTCAACTGAGATATGGTTTGATAAGATTGGCCAGAGTCGATTTGCTATAATCTTGGAGATGATCTTGTAGATACAGTTACATAAAGAGATGGGCTGGAAATCATTGAAGGATGTGGGATTGTCCGATTTGAGAATAAGGGTAATAAAGGTTGAATTATAGGCCTCATACATTCTTCCAGAGGCTCTACATTCCTCTATAACTTGTAATAGGTCCCCCCCCAGAGGTATCAAACAAGGCTAGGTAGAATTCCACATTCCAGCCATCTAGACCAGGGCTTTTGTCTCACTTAAACCATTTGAGAGTGTCCTCTAGTTCTCTCAGGGAGACCTCCTTTATCAATTCCTTGCTTTCTTCTTGTTTTACAAACCTTGGGAATAGTTGGGCTATCCTCATTATGTCTCCCAGGGTGGCATTTGGTGGTGACTTATAGATGTTCTTGAAGTGGGCAGAGGCCATAGATACTAGCTGGGGAAAGGTGTTCACTGGTTCTCCTCGTTCATGTGATAGCTGCCAAATAGTATTGATAGCTTTGTGCCCATTTGCAAATTTATGGTATAACTTGGTATTGTCATCCTCTTCCTTAATTCAGATGGCTCCACTTCTCAATATCGCTCTCTTCTTTGTCCTTAAGAATCTAGTTTCTCTTAGCCAAAAGAGAGGTTATCTGCTCTTTGTGCTTAGGGGAGGAGAAGATCCCCTCATGGTCATTTTCATACTTCTCAATGGCTTCTTTCGTATGTTTGAGAGTATAGTCTTTTTGCACTCTCTTCTTATGAGCCCATTGCTTTGAGAGGCTCTTGATTTCTTTTAGGTTTTTTGCAAATCCTTCTGGTATAATCCTTTCTGCCGTTGGGGGATGAGTCCTCCAGTAATTTGTTACTAGTTGGATATATTCAGCATCCCTCAACCATGTTGCATTAAATTTGAAAGGACCTTTTGGTTTGTTCATACCTCCTCTTATTTCCAAATAGATCGGCTTATGGTCTGATATTCTACCAGAGCCCACCCACTTTCTATATCCCTGCCCCAAGGTTAGCATATGCTCCTTAACGAGATATCTATCTAGTCTTCTAGAGAAATTGTCCGCTCCTGATCTGTTGTTTCTCCAAGTGGGAAATATTTTAGGGGAGGGGATATCTATGAGATTATGATCCTCCAGATTGGCCTCGAAAAAATATGAGAGGATATCCCTTTGGGTATTGTTTCCGCATGATTCCACAAAGCTGATGGAGAAGTTTAAATTCCCCCCCCCCCCCCAAGAACGAGATTGTCCTTTTGAAGGATTGTGAGTCTAGGAGGCTGCTACAATATTCCTCCCTGTTGTGACAAGGACCATAAATGTTGATTATTTTTAGCTTAATATCAAGATCTGAGGAATATATGTTAGCTCCTAGGTGCCCGGACTCCCCCACGCATTACAGATTCTGATAGATCAATTTTTTACCCCTAGCGCAAGCCCCCTTGACCTCCCTGATGCATCTAGGGTATGGAATGTCCATCCAGGTAGCTAGGATTCCAGGAAGTGTGTAATGACACAACCCTTGACTAGGGTTTCTTGAAGAAAAAGAAAATCAATGGGTTCTGCTGAGAGCAGTCTCCTCATGGCTAATTTTTTTGTAGGGCTAGCCAACCCTTTACAATTGAAAGAGAGAAATTTCATGGAGGAGGGGGTTCTTTGGTATTCAATGCTCTAAGTACCCAATCGATGACCTGTTGTTTGCCTGCAACTATCTCTTCCCCAGCTTCTAGCTTAGCTTTGGATAGGGAGGAGGGTCTGCCTCTAGTCATCTTTAGAGGACAGGGAGAGGTGATGAGGTCGATACCCAGAGAGTCAGGGGCCTGAGAGAGAAACCTAGCTCTGGTGGGGTATCTGAAAGGTGGAGGGATGGAATGAGTGGGAGGAACAAGAAATTGGGAATTTGGGATAGGTTTATCAGGGAAAGATGGCTGAGTGTAGGAGATGGTGGGGGAGGGGGGCTTGATAGGGAAATCCACAGCCTTGGGAGGGTTGAAGGTGTGAGGAAAGGATTGAATTGAAAAGAATTGTTCATAACTAGTTTCAATGCAGTGCATAGATACATTAGAGTAAACAGAGGAGGAGTTCGCAGTCGACATACACATAGAGAAAGCAGCCTCAATAGCCGCCCTTGCTCTGTTTAGAGGAGAAGAGGGTGCTTCGATGGGTGCCTTTCCCCACTTCTTTCTGGACACCTCTGTGGGCATAGGTAATGCTTCAGAGTGTGCCAAATTTGCTACCTCTTCCCCACCTAGAGGGCTATCCTGAGCTTGTGCATTTTTCTGCAATGTATCCTTCCCCTTATCCCTGACCCTTTCCTTCTTGTTCAGCGGACAATCTTTGTACAGGTGTCCCACTTTATGGCAATGTCTACATCGGAAAGGGACACCTTCGTAGTCTAGGGTTTTCTTTCAGGAGAAGGTTTTCCACTATAAGGTGATGTGCTCCTGATGACCGCCCCGAGTATCCAAGTGGACGAGAATCCTGGCATATGCCATCATTCCTTAAGCCCGATATGATCTATCGTGATCAAGATAGGTTCCTAGAGAGTTTCCAATGCGGTGGAATATATCCTTTGACTAGAATTGTAGGGGTAGTCCTAGTAGCCAAACCCATATAGGGCCGACTCCTATATGTTCCTTTTCTAGGTCAAAAAATGGTTCCATCACTGGAGAAGAACTGGAGCATGCTCAAAATTCCAGAAGGACAACAGGACCGAGTTTGTGTGCTCGGCTCTGGCAAAGTGTACAGCAAACCATCCTCTAACAAAGGTTTGAACAGTTGGGAGGTATGCCAAGTGCTGCACCCATACCTTCGAGGCCCACATCTTAAGCCTAGCAGCTATGTAGCTATGGCCACAAATTCTTCCTACGAAAACCCGGTCCATCGTGTCCATGGTGTCACCCCATTGAATATCCTCCCCGAGTCTAAGGATAATGTCTTTGCTTCTGACCCTAAAGCACTTCCTTTTTTCCCCTCCACGTTGACTCTTCAGGGTCCTCTAAATTTTCCACTGACAGGTTAGGGTTTGGATCAGGGTTTTGAGGGCAGGGATGTTCAACTGCTGGAATCGATTCCGAGAGAGGGGGTACCGCCATGTAACTGCCTGACGGAGACGCTTCAAGTTCCGAAAGTTGTGGGTTTCCATCGGCTGGGGTGTGGGTTCTCAGAGAATTGGTTGAAAATTCATCGGGGTCATATGAGAGGGGGGTTTGAGAACTATTTTCCTCAGGATTAGGGTGGAGGCAGGTGGAAACAAAGGTTGTAGTCGAGGGTGACTGCGGCGGTGAGAGAGGAAGTGGCCAGATCAGAGGAGGCTCCGAGAAAGTTACTGTGGAGCAGGAAGGTGTCGATATGGAAGGAAGACCCACAATGGTAGCTGACAGGTTGCAGCAGAAGGGAAAGAGTTCGTTCGTGGTGGGGCGAGGGGTTTTCTAGATATTGACATTCTCCAACGGGCCTTCCAAATAGTCTACTAGATCAAGCCCCATACGTGTTCCAAGGTGATCTCCACCAACTGCCTCCAGGACCATCATAAATGTCACCGCGGGGAGGGTTTTGGAATGTGGTGGGAATGCAGTGAACGGGGAGGAGATGGTAAACAATGATGTTATGGAGAGGCTAAGCGAGTTATGGGTGATGGGGACCGCTGCGGGTGTTGCAGCCGAAGGGAGAACGAACGAAGACAGCAAGCAGGTAGGTACGGTGAGTAGGGTTCAGTCGTGGCAACTGTCTATAGAATATCCTTAACCATTTTCAGACAGCCTCTGTAGTGCCATCTTTAATCTCTCAAGCCCTATTCTCTGATATACCACTATATGTTCACTAAAGAAAACCAATTAATGACCAAAATGTTGATCACGTTATAAGATACTATAAATTAGCTAGTAATAGTCATATATATGCAAATTTTAGTCATTATTTGAAACCAACTAATGACCAAAGAAATATGACTAAATTTTGGTCATATTATAAGAATAATGCAAATTAACTACTAATAGTCGTATATATGCAAAATTTAATCATCATTTGTAATCACAAATTTATCATTTACAATAGTCATTTTTTTTGTAGTTTCATATTCACTATATAAATGACTAATTCAATAATTTATATTCATTTCATTTACTTTCATTAATAACCATTATAAATGACTATTTAGTCATTGTATATTCATCTTATTCGTATTCATCATTAATCAATATAAACTACTAATTTAGTAGTTTTAGATTGATCTTGCATGTTCATTATTAATAAACATAAATTAATTAGTATGATTTTCAGCTTAATTAAAAAAATGTCATACAATGTGCATGTTCATCTAATATGAAAACGAAAAGTTACATTTGTTAATTATAATACTAAATAATTTCAACCACATAAATTATATTACATGAAATGTCAAGCATTACAACATGAGTTTCCAACTTAATATTGGTTGGACTACAATTTACACATGAAATATTGTTTCATTACTTCATAAGATTATCATTGTGTTTCCAAGGCATTCTAGGTGAATTCACCAGCTCTAAAGACTTTGTTATCGTTCTGTGATTTTGAAGATTGGCAAGACAAAATTCACAAAAGATACATCAAACCACTTAGGAGTCTAGGATTTATCCCTCCTAGACTCAGAGAGGGTTGTCTCTATATTTTTAGGATTTGTCTTTGTTTTCAATGTTCTAATGTGTTAGGCTAGATGTAAAAATGAAGGATATTTATTAATTGATTGCTTGGTTGTTTGTTTGTTTGGTTGTGGTAGATCATATATGAGTCTTTTCCATTGGTCTATAGAGTCAAAGGTTGGGTGGTAACATCGATTTCCAGAGCATTTACAAGGCAAGCTAACTGTTTATACTGGATCTAAAAGCAGAATGAGAAATGAGATGACAGAAAAGTGATATAAGTAATGATTAAAAATAAGTTAACTATTTCTTAATCATACATCAAGAGAAAACATTTAGATTGGAAACACGGATAGAAATAAGGTGCTCCAACAACATATCTTAATCTATAATGTCTGCTTTACAATATGACTTAATGATATATAAATGAATAAAACATAGATACATTCAACATAGGAGGAAAGACATCACGAGGTCAAAAGAGATCAAGTATCTTTCAAATGGTCCTTTTTTATTAATGTTGCAACGCAAGATTACAATACTCCAATGAGAAAAAGATAGTTCAAATGACTTGGGTCCAACCCCTAATACTTCCAAAGCATGAAGTATTTAACAAAAACCTACAATGATTTGCCTTATACACTTGGAAATCTAGAAAGGAAAAATGATTAATGTAACGACAAAGTGGCCACACTGAGAAAACTGGGAAATGTGGTCCTCTTTTTTAGGGATGTTGTTGCTTGATACATTAATTTAACTATAGTGGTTCTGTTGATGTGGTTGGTGCTGACTCAGGTGTGTGTTGTCACTTTAATCATCCTTGTCTCATTCCTCTTGATAGTCACATAGATCACTCCATGCTTCCTCATCTGGAATATTTACTTTAATTAGTCTCCTGTATATTTCATCAACTTCAGTGTTTAGAAAAAGTTGATTTGACCTGAAACACGTGCTTTAGTTCGTGTTCAATGTAAATTTGATTACTAGTAGCTTCTAGCAATGTCGTTCCAGTTATGCTTCCTTTGATGTTGGAAATATTTGCAGCATCTGTGGCTATGCCTTGGAGTCTCTTGGCATAATCCTCTATGGCCATGAGTTTGTCATTTATGACAAACAAAGAGGGGAGACCTTTCTGATGTAAAGGCTGAATTCTGTTGAAGAACCTCTTGGTTGTCAGCTCCAGATTTTGACATTTCTCTTCTAGCTGTACGTTCAATATCTTCTTAGTCAACACCTTCTTCACTTGAAGTATAGTCTCTATTCTATGTGCTACTCCCAAATCTTCCAGCTCATACCTGTTTCTTGAATTTAAAAAAAATGATTATCCTATTGCTTGTTGCTGGCATGTCTCCCAAGTCTTCATTAGTAGCTGAAATAGCTTTTCTACCCTTTTCAATTAATTCTTTCTGCTCAAAGATAATTTGAATGCTAGGCCAAATCTCATTCATTCAATTCATTATATTATTCCAAATAATCTCTTTCAATCTTCCTAGAGTGTTCCCAATAGATGATTCTTTCTCTGATTTTTGTAGTGCTTAAATCAATGTTTTTTCCCTTTGCATCTCCACCAAATGGTCAATTTCAACCCTTTTGATCTGATCTTGTAGCACATTAACTTGAGTTTCTAGTCTCTTAATCTCCTCATTCTGCGGATTCATGACTTCCATTGATCTGGCCAGTTGTTCTATGCTTCTTCCCACTCCTGTGGCATCACTTGCTGGACTAGTTATGGGAGTGGTTATTATAAGAAGGGCCTCCATTGCTATGTTGGCCATCTGTGCTTCCTTTTCTTTCTCTTGCACAATTTTTTCCATCTCAACTTCCATTTGTTTGATCTAGAGAGACTACTCCACTATTAATTTCGTCATATCATCCTTTTGGATCTCTGTTTCCTCTATCTCCTTGGTCAGTGGGTCATGTGTGGCAGGCATCTTAAGATACTTCTTCAAAGCTGCTATATCCATCTCTTTCTTGTTTATTATTTATTCAACTACTTTTATATATGAGGGATCATACCCAATATTCACTACTAAGTATTCTAAAGACTTAATTTTATTGTCCTTTGATTGTGATGAAACCCTTTCCTTCTTTAACTGAGATTGAGAATTTGACGGAGCTACCTGCATTTTAAAAAAGTTCATAGAAGTGCTGGTTAGAGTAGATGAAATCATTTCACTTGGTTGCTTATGCATTTTTAGCTGGTCAATTGGATGGACACTTCTGGTATCAAACTCAAAATATGTTTGCTTATAATCTGCTGGAGTTTTGGGCACTATTTTCTGTCCTTCCGAGAATGCCATGTGCATTTTTCCTTTTTTGAATCAAAGGCAGAGAGAAGTCTGCCTTGTGAAGTTACACTTTGTTTCCAAAATTAAGCATAAGTGTTCTTTTCAAATACCTCATTCCTTATTTTAATCTTCTTGAATGTGTCAAAGATGGTCTCTTCCTTTTCTCCAGTCACATTTGTAGATGATGAAACCTAGAGAGACTATTTTCTTTCTGAAATTGGAGTGGTAGGTAAATATTGCCCTCCAGCTAGGGATGAGTCTAGAATGTCAATGATATTGATGATTGTTTGCTGCAGTGATTGTTTGTCTATGTCCATGTGCATGCTGGGCTTTTTCCTGTATTTCAGCTTGAATTCTCTCATAAAAGTATCAATCCCTAGTGACTGATCTTCTCTAGGCATTTTCCATGTTATTCCCCATTCTGGTTCTTCTCCTTTTTTCAGCTCTATCTTCAATGGTCTATTTTTCCTGTTGTCTTGGAGTCTCTACACTGGAAGAAGAAATCACTTGTTCCTCAACCTCCTATAATGTATCAGGCATCCACTCAATCTGGTTCATGTATTTCTCAATTTCAAGCCTTTGAGTGTGAATATACGTTGTTGACTTGTTTTCCACCCTATTCTTGGATATGATACCCCATGGGTCATAGGACCATGTAAAACTGTGGGTGAAATTCATTTCCTTCAATATTTTATCTACCTCCTCCCGTGTTTCTCTACTGTTAGAAATGAAGGGACCAATCTCAGATTTGATCCTGAACTAGGACTTTTTCTTAGTTGCTACAAAGTGCACTTCATCTGCATTAATCATTTGTTTGATGTGCTCAAGTACAAAGATCTTCATGGGGAGGAATTTTGGCAGCTTGTAAGGGGCAAACTCACAGCCATATACTCTTAATTCAGCATAATTCTGGTACAAGTACCAATCACATGTTCTTGCTTGGTCTGTCAACTACATAATCCTTCTAATTTCTTCACTAATCTTGGGTTCTGAAATTCCACTTAGGAGGTTCATTGCTGGGAGAACAAACATTTCTACAATCGGCTTGTCGCTGAAGTCCTTTTGGTCTTTCATCACCAATGTTGTCCAAAAAATCATAGATTCGGCTTCACCTTCTTCATTAATATTTCTCATTGTAAACTTGAACATGTCTGCCTGAAAATAAACCAACATATACACCAAAAATGAGGAGTAATGAAACACTTCCTCTGTGAAGAAATTGACAAGCTGCTCATGAATGGCGTCTGCTAAAAATTGGTTAAAATTGAAGAGAACGAAGGGCTTGTATTCTGTTGACAGAATAGATAAGAAAGCTATGATAGCTTCATCAAGCCATTGTTTTGAATAATAGACAAGTAAATAAGAGAGAACAGTGACAATATGTCTAGTTCTTTCATGGAAAATAGAGGAGGAATAAGGAGGTTTCTTTCTTGGTAGAGGTGTGTGCTCAGTCATGAAGAGCTCTAAGGTTTTAGCTCTTTTAGAAAAATCAAGCTTCTCATACATTTCAATGAGAATCTCATGGGAAAAGGGAGTAGTTCCTTCAATAACAGGGGCTTGCATCATTTTCATAATGGACTTGACATCAATGGTAAATAATATATTCCCTATTTGGGCCATCACTGCCCTTTGTTGTTGACTGTAGCTTGAGTGGCATTTCCTGATCAGTTTTGGGCAACTATGTGTTTTAGGAAAAATATAAAAAGCTAGATTAGTGTCCCAGAGGCCTATGTCGTCTAACTCCTCCACAAATTTATCCTCCCACCAGCAATATATGTCGAATAAATCCAATTTTGAGAGTGTTTCATGTGTCTTAAAATCCATACCTACAAGTGGTATGTGATCCAGATCCAATGGTGGGTGCACGATTAGATTAAATACTTCTTGTTCCTTTTTCTTGGGTGCCATGGTTGTCTTCTGAGAAAAACCTCTCAAACTGACCTATGTTGAATCTGTAACAGAAGGGTATAGGAAGAAATGGAATTCAGTTAGGGGGAAAGAAAAGGGACTAACCAGAAATGGGATTCGAGAATGGGAATATTCGATCACTGCATAAAAATGGATTTTTCTACAACTGTACTGTTGTTTATGTATGCATTGTCTGCTCTATGTGTATGTCTAGAGGGAAATGCATTATGCCTGCAAATAGTGAGAACATAGTAAAATTTGAAAATGAATATGAAATGGTGATTTTATGGATTTGGATTGATGATGTTGGATTGAATTGACTTGGCATAGGTCCATTGGCTAATGGTCCAGTAGATTAAATGTATGGCAGTGAGAATGAAGGTTATAGGCAGATGGGACTGGTTGACGTCATGAGGTGGCGGGAGCGATCAAAAGGTCATAATGGCAGAGTGGTTTAACTAACAACTTAAACCATTTTTCAAGTGGGGGGGGGGAAGTGGTAATGGTATGAGAGGGGGATGCAAAATGATGAGGGCACAACACATTTGTGGTTGAAAACCACTAACCTCGCCCCCCCCACCCAGATTAACTTTCGAAGCTTGAGGGGTGGCCAAAAAAGCGTGTGCATCATCAGATCGTGAGGGGTGAGTGGGGATTTGGCGAGAGATGGGAGGTAGGTAAGATGGGATGTGACAGGTAGTGAGTGGTGGGGTAGAGAAATAAATGAGGTTTGGCGGACTATAGGGATATAGGGTATAGAATAAGGTTATGAAACTTAATATTGAACCACTTCCCTTTTAATTTCTCTTCCCAACTTTGGGAAAACTTTGATATTTTATCAAACCTAAAGAACTTCTCATGTCTTTTTTTCTTTGAATCTTCTCAATCTACCTACACTTATTTTTCTAGTCTAGCATTTTTTGCTTTTCATTTTCTTTTTCAGGGTGCACTTGGACTTGAAAACCCTTTCCTTTTTATCTCTTTTTTTCTTGTAAATTCTAACCTACTCTATCACTTATTTCTCCCCTTGGTCCAGATTAAACAGTTGAACCAATTTTATTTCTACCTAGCTACTGATTTTCCAAGATTAAACTGTTTCGCAGATCTTTATTTTCTAACTTATCAATAGAGATTGAAATTTGTTCAATCATGCTTAAACTGTATTATTTGAACAACATTTGTGTTTTTTATTTCTTTTTATTTTTTTTGCTCTTTTGTTCTTTTTCTTCTTTTTATATACCCTCTTTTCATTTATTTTTATTTTTTGTGAAATCAATTGAATATTGGAATCTATGAACAATTTGAAATCTGCAAACTGTGAAATACTCAATCAGCTTGAGATTCTATAAATTATAGGACCCTAATAGTGTCTCTAGTTGGGGATGGAACTTCTCAGCTTGAAGTGTCAAGAACACATGACTAGTAGCCTTCAGTCCTTCAGATCTGCATTGTCTTCAATCTGATTTCTCTTTGTCAAATGAATTAACCAACTAAAAAATTTGAAAAGATGTGATAATTACAATGTAGTGAGGGAATTTGTGTGCTCATAAAAAGTAATTCTTCAACATCCTACCATTGACTTGACATCCTAACAATTTCATTCCATCTAACTCCTTGAGGAAAAATGCATTATTTCCTCTAAAAGCGGAAATGATATATGGGCATTTCCAATGATTTTCAAATTTACGATGTTTCCCTTTCTCTTTTCTTCTTGAGTCCCATTCCAAAACTTTGTCTCCCAGGTTGAAATCATTAGCTTTGGTTCTTTTACAAAAAAAAAAATCTTTTTTTTTTCTTGGACAACATGAGTTCTATTGTATACCTCTCCTCTGGACTATTGTAGCTGAATTATCTTATATATCCGTATTTGTATATCAGTTGGTTCAATTTGTACCTCCTTAATGATATTCATAACTGGTACCCCCATGGAAGAAGGGAAAACTACATCTATTCCAAAAACCAGTTGAAATGGGGACATGCCAATGGATTTCTTTGTAGTCAATCTATCAGCCCATAATTCATAGATCAATTTGTTGTGCCATGACTTTTTATTGTCCTCCAGAATCTTCTTAATGATGTTTACCAAACTCTTGTTGGAAGATTCAGCCAACCCATTACCTTGAGGGTAATAAGTTGTTGAATGACCCAAATAATATGTTACTTAAGACAAAAATCCACCATCTTTTTTTATTTGAAAGCTGCAGCATTATCAGTGATCAGTTTCCTAGGAGAGCCAAATATGGAAAGGATATTGGTTTCAAGGAATTTTATAATAACAGAATCAGTAACAGGTCTGGAAGGGATTGCTTCTATCCATTTGTGTTGGGCAGAGGATGGAGGATGAATTTCACCAATGAAATCCAATCCCCATTGTTGGAAAGGGCTTTCAACAGAGATACATTTTAGGGGCAAAGGTAGTAATTTTCTCTTCCCTTCAAAGATTTGGCATTTGTGGCAAGCAGTCACCATCTTATCAATGTTTGAAAAGAGTGTAGGCCAATATTAACATACTCTAAGGATTTTATTAGTAGTTGTCTTCCAATAAAGATGGCCTCCATAGTCACCTTCATGAAATTTCTGCATAACTTTGTCAGCGTCATCTTTTAACAAACATCTAAGTAAGAAACCTCCAACATCTTTCCAATATAATGTACAATCAACAATGCAAAATTTGACTGCTTTTAATTTAAGAAATCTAGCCTTTGTTTTAGATAATCTACGAGGAGCATTTAAATTGAACATAACATATAAAAGGTCTGCATACCAAGGGGAATTTATATATGCCTCATCTATTGGTGGAGTAGCTAGTTCCTCAAGATCATCCAAAGCAAACACCATGTTGATATCTAATGCATTGAAATTTGATTTAGCAATCAATTTGGCTAATCCCTATCCTTTGATCAACTTGGTAGGCTTGATTTCTATATCATATTCTAATATCATAGCTATCCATTTGCCTCTCTTCCCATTAGGCCCATTTTGAGTAAGAATATGTTCCACCACTGCATTAGGCACATAAGTAATGATATGAGAATGTAAAATGTAAACCCTAAAACCTTTTATTGCTTTGACTAGAGAAAATGCCTATTTATCCATGATATTCTACTTTAAAGAAGAACCCCTCAGAGCTTTTCTAAAGAATGTTATTGGTTGTTCATGTCCTTCATTGTTTTTCTATAATAACACTACAGCAATGGTATGTTCACTTGCAAAAGAAAAGATAGTGAAATGTTTAGTGAAATTAGGGTTGATTAAAACTGGAGCTTCTATTAATGCATGCTTGACTAGATCAAAAGATTGTTTAGCTTCAACATTCCATTTAATTTACGTGTCTTTCTTGAGCATGTTTGTTATATTTCTGAGTAGTTTAATAAGATTTGATATAAATCTTCTCAAAAAAATTATTTTTCCATAAAAATATTGAATTTCTTTCATTTTTCTTGGATGACTGATTTTAAGAATACCTTCAATCCTGTTGGGTTCAATTATGATTCCATATTTAGAGATAATATGGCCTAAAAGTTTTCCTTCTTCAAGACCAAACAATGTTTTCTTGGGATTAAGGGAGATAGCGAAACTTCTGCATTTCGCAAATACTTTTCTTAGATGTGCTAGGTTCTCTTCATCAATCTTTGAAAATATGGTGATGTCATCAAGGTAAATCACAATTAAATGTCCAATTTCATCTGAAAAATCAATGTCCATTGCTCTCTGGAAAGTAGCACCTTCCTTCATTAATCTAAAAGGCATTTTTACATACATGAAAGTTCCCCAAGGAGTAGTAAAAGCAGTTTTATCTTGATCATCAGGATATATCAAAACCTGATTGTACCCTGAAAAACCATCTAACAAGGAAATCCTACTAGAACCCACTACCGTTTGCAGTATGTGATCCATCTTTGGTAAGGGATAGTTGTCTTTCAAGGAAACCTTGTTTAAATTCCTAAATTCAATGCACAATCATATTTCACCAGTTTTCTTCCTTGTAGGCACGATATTGGATACCCATTTAGAATATCTAATTGGGACTATCATCTTAGCCTCCTACATTTTCTTGGTTTCCTGTTCCACCAAAGGCATTAGGATAGGGTTTATCCTATGCAGTTTTTGTTTGAATGGTTTTTCATCTTCTCTGATTGGAATTTTGTGTTGTATAACAATAGTGTCATAAGTTTTTAAATCCTCATAGCTCTAGGTAGACACATCTACAAATTATTTGAATATAGTTATATACTTTTATTTAGCCATGAGAGGCAGTGATTTTGACAATTTTATGATTTTGGGGTTTAGTTCACTTCCTATGCTGCATTCCTCAATGTTTGTTCCTGTTGGTTCCATTTTTGGCTTTCTAGCAACGTCATTAAAATCAAACAACTCTTCCAAAGGGGCAAGCCCTCTAGGTAAGACATTATCTTTGAGTTGTAGTACTTTGAATTCCTCCTTTTCTGGATCTTTATGTATTTTAGTTTTATGTACAGTCTTATTTACGGAAATTTTTTCATCAGAAAAAATAGGTTGATTTATACTAATATGTACATCAATTTGACTGTCTAGTTCATCCTCCAGATCTATGCTACTATCCTCAAATTCATCTTTTGATTGCAGAAAAATCTCAATCTGTTTATCACTTCCAAAAACTTGCTAGTATCTCATGTTATCAGGCACTGCAGGACGGTGTTTCACTTCAACTGTGTATTATTTATTTAGATGAGGTAATTTGCAAGTGCTCGATGAAAAAGCTAATCCATTTTCCATGGGCATTCTGGAGTGTAGAGATGATAGAAAGGTCATACTCTTCAAAGTCTTTAAGAAAATCAATCACAACATTTCTGTATTCTCTCAATGTAGGTTGTTTTGCAAAGTATTGACCTTTAATTTGTTTGATGATGAGTTTATAGTCTCCCTGGACATAAATTCTTTTATCACCTATTATTTTAAGCAATTTCAAGCCTAAGAGTAATGCCTCATATTCTACTATGTTGTTTGTGCACAAAAAATTAAATTTGTAAGAATAACCTTAAGCCTGATTAGTTTCTGAATTATATAACCAGACTCCTGCTCCTACCCCTGTTTTACCACATGAACCATCAAAATTTATATTCCAGAGAAGTTTTGTTTCAGGGTCATGTTGCATAATGGGTGTTTGAGTATCAAGTCCTTCACTTAGAACATTTTTTCCCTACTTGACCTACGTACCTATGTCTCCATCATTGTCATTGTACAGTATGAAAGAATCAAGATCAGTATTGACAGAGTAGAGGGGATAGTTGTCTAGCCTTTCTTGGCTACTCACCGTGTATTTCATTAAGGTTTCTCTATAAAGTCTCCTTGGTTGGCAAAATATTGGTATTGTGGCATATTCCATATCCATTTGTAACGTTCCTTGTAAATTATCTCCCCAAGATCTCAATAATAGAATACCATACTTAGGAGGAATGGCATCTACTACTATATCCATCACTAAACTTTTTGTTGGTAACTGGGCTAGTGTGACACAAAGGTCCTTAATGAGACCTAGACATCTAACCTTGCTAGAATCAAATGAATATAGATCTTTGTATGGTCTAGTGATTTCAAGTCCAAGTTTCTCCATAACAATCTTTCACATGAGATTATGTGATGCACCTGAATCCAACATTCCATTATGAAGAATCTTGTCATGAATATTAAGGCTGACATAAAATGGAGGAACACCCCCTTCTTGAGGCTTTCCATCAACTTCTGGTCCAAACAAAAGTTCAAGATGGTCATCATTCAAATTCACTGCATCAATGTTTTCTCCTATGTTGAGTACCTTTAGAACCTGGGACCTATACATATTTTTGTTTGTCAGTTCAGTAAGAGGAATAGAGATCTTGAGTTTAGCAATTTCGTTCTCAATACTGAAGGGTTCTAGATATTTAAGAAAATTTGAGAAATCAGTCCTTTCAGCGACAACCTTTGTCATGAGTTCTGTTTTTTGATGTGTACGTTTCATTCCAGATTGGACAGCATTTTTTGAGACATCAATAGTTTTATTAGCAATATTTTCTTTGTTTCTCCTTTCTATATTGTTTTCATTTTTCTTAGAGCTTTCAGTTGTCTTCTAGGGATCGGGCCCTAAAGTTTTCTTGGTGGAGTTATTATAATCCTTTTTATTTGAGTTATCATTATTTTTCTTTCTCCTAAGAGTATATTGTCTATGGACTTCTAAGATAGCATTCTCAAACCCATGTTTATAGTCATCAGACTCTTCACATTCTAGTTCTGTTTGAGTTATTAAAAACAATTCATGTTCTTCTTGTGTAAGAAAAACAAAACTATCTTCATTGGTTCCCATTAAATTAATCTGATTTTCCTCAACTTCTTCAACCACACTTATACCTTCATCAGCATAATTTTCTTGAAATGGTGGCCTAAATTGTTGATCTGGGCCTCTTTGATCTCTTTGTTTGATTTGTGGAGTGTTTCTCCTAGGGTTTGGATTTCAGTTCTGTTGAACAGGTGGATTCTCCCTAGTAAGAATCCTATCATTTATACTTATTCTCTCCATTATTCTTTCCATAGTCCTTACTAAGGAATCAATTTTGGCTTCTTTTGTGGATGTTGAACCTTCTTACTTAAAATTCACTTGTCTTTCAGTTTTCATCCTGCCTCTTTTGGCTTGTAAATTGACCTCTACACTCACAACATCTCTTTGCATTGCTTCTAGTGTTGGAGAATTTCTTTCCTTAAGCTAGTAAGACAGATCTGTATCAAAACCATATGGGAACTTTATCAAGGATAAATCCTGGGGTGGTTTAAGGTTACAGGTATTGTATTATAGGTATTTTTGAATCTAGCACAATAATCCTATACACTTTCACCTACCTCCTTTTTAATATTTTCATATTCTCATAGAACCTGTAAGGGATTCTTCTTGACTTCCCATCTATTAAGAAAGGTTTGGTGGAATGTAGGGAGATCATTTATGCTATTTGCAGGCAAAGACTTAAACCATTTTCTAACTTCTCCTCCTAAAATTTGAGCAAATATTCTGAGCTTAATACTTTCGTCATCCACCTCTTGCACGTCAAAACAATCATTCATTTTATCCACATGTTGTTGGGTTGTTAAAGGACCTGTCCCATAAAATAGTGTGATCTTGGACAAATAGACTTGTGGAATATTAGTAAAGGGGGATGGTAACACCAAAGGAGCATACCTGATAGCCATGATTGGTGGTGGTGGTGGAGGACCACGTGAAGGAAGTTGAATGGTGGATGAAGGAAGTAGAACAATGGATGAGGTTGGACTAGTACTAGGTGGAAATGAGAGTAAAGGAATTAGAGCAACCTTATGTTGAACGATAAAATAAGGTGCAGGAATTATGGAGGAAGTAGGACTTGGTGATTGAATTTATTCAGGTTGAGATGTGAAAGAGGAAGCTACTAGGTTTAACGCAGTTAATTCTACTGAATGTTGAAGGTAAGCACCATCATTCTGAGGTGAGATCTATCATTAGATATTGAAGAGTGTAAAAACATTGTAAAAGCTGAAGATCTGATTCAGTTTGTGAAGAAAGTTTTCTTACTGGGATTTTTGGTAAGATTGATGGATCAAAGATAATATGATCTTTCCAATTCTCTGATTTAGTCCTGAATAAGCCTTGTTCAAAGTGTAAATCAAATTGGATATCTTGGAAGGTAACAAAGTTTTCAGGAAGTGAGTTGGTTTTGTGAAGAAATCTACTGCTTGTATAACTCTCAGTTCTAGGAGTTTTCCTTAATATCTTTTCAGGATTGTCCACTATGGTAGGAGGCTTTGGATCTAGATGGTATCTAGTAGAGATTCTTTTGGGAGCCCGTGTTTAGATCTAAAACGCATATAGACTAAATATACCAAAATAGAAAACGAACCAATCTTAGGAATAAATGTATCATACAAATCTTTTAACTGGTGTTGTGGCCACAACTATCACCCCATTAAAACATGCTCTAGTAGCAAATTTTCAATGGGTCCCCTATAAGTCCGGTCTTTCATCTCTCCGAATGATCTGTTTCATCCCAGTGATTTTAACTCTACAGAGAGCCAAATCTTCCATTCACAAATGGGTAAAGCCCTTTAATAAATCCCTCACTTAAGTCCTTCATTCCTATGTTTATCGAGATTTGTTTAACCCCTCAAAACGCTCATCGCATTATTATTCCAATCACAATGCCTTATAGCAGAAATCCTTCACAAAGCATGCATAAATAATTTTCAGGGCCTATCGCAATCAACACAACATATTCATGGCTTCTGGACCTGACAGGTTTTATTAACCCAAATGCATATATTTTTGGGTCTGGAGCTATATCGCGCATCGCGATCGGCCTTGCCCCAAAGCTATATATAAAGGGTGCATAAATATTTTGGACCCGACGACCATATTGACAGAGATATATTATGTTTCGGGTCCGAGACCCATCACTCATCGCTATCGGCAGGGTCCGAAATCCATGTATATGGTGCGCCATAACCACTCAGACCCGTCGATGATTATAAAACCACGCACATTAATTTTCAAGTCAAGCCTTATGACCGGATACGCAGGTTTTTTGCTTATATCCTTATGTTTCTGGAAAAGCATTGAAGTCAGAGTCTTCCAAAGGGAAGGGTAACATTGTGGACCCAATTGGATCTATGAACCTTAATATATATATGTATTGGGTCCAGGAGCCCCATCGTATATCGCATACCAGAGGAGCCTGTGCCTTATACACCATACGCGCAGCGATATGGCGGACCCGCTGAGCCTATCAAATATGGTATATATATTTTCGGGTCTAAAGTCCCATCACATATCGCAATCGGCGGAGTCCCGGGCTTGTGCATATAGTGATATGTGATATGTCGGACCCGACGATATTTATACTCCCCGATATATAACATTTGAGGTCCAGCCTGAGTGATCAGGGCGGGATTTTCTTTGTTTTTTCGTGTTTTCTAAATTTTCCGAAATAACAAAGGGATCAAGTTCTCGATGTAAAGGATGGGCCTGTGGAGTCCCAATGGTGTAATTGCGATCAGGGAAGTAGAAGGCATGGGTACTGCAGCTCGTAGAGGGGCCGATACCCGATTGTGATTAAGTGAAGCCCTTGAAAACTGTTCCAAGCCTATGGATTGAGAGGGAGATTGTGTGTTGCCTGTGTTTTATGCTTAAATCCTTTTCACACTTGTTCCCATAGTTTTATAAAATTAATGAAGGTAACATTTATGTTTGGATTGAACATTTATGTTTTATTGTTCACAATCATGAAACTAATGATAACTATCTCTGCAGGAAAGAAATAAAGGCGCAGGAGTGGATCCGGAAGGAGATAAAGGTGCTATATATTCAGATGACACCTTTGCACCTCCGGTGTCGATACTACAAAGGCGAAGCTTGCAAAAAGGGGCATGAACTGCCATAATGCATTAATGAAGGTCTGCTCTATGTCGAAAGGGAAGCACAGCGCCGATCCATCAAGATGTCACTCCCTCTAGGAATACCTCAAAGCATGCCAGGTGTGGGAGGAGAGGCACAGCTTCTTCAGTTTCCTCCAAGAAATGATAGGGACTAATAGCCACTCCACACATGTGCAACGAAATGATACGCACCCATTCTTTGTTTCATTGACACCCGTTTGTTTCCCCCAGGAAGTAGAATGCTCCACCAAAGGTGACCTCGGCTTGTCAGCAATTTCACCAACTGTTCTCATCTGGATATGTTGATCTGTGTAATGTACAGAGGGGAGATCAAAGGTCATGGAGTATGAAGGGCCATTGAGGGCTGCATAAGTATTACCTTCGAAGAGGAGAAATGGCTTTTGATTTTTGAGAAGAACAGTTTCGCTTTATTGTGAATAAGGAGGACTGTTTTGGGGGAAGAAGGAGCCTTTAGTTTCAGACTTATTTGATTATTCTTTTATATGTTTTGGATAAGAGTGTTGTTGATGGCATGAATGTAAATGTGATTTGTATTTTTTCATATTCATGACTTACAGTTCACTATTAGTCTTGTTAAATTGAATGTGATTCAGTTTCATGGTTAACTTGTGAATGGTCTCTGATTTAAAACTAAGCTAAACATTAGTTGCAGGTTTAATTCCATAAAAGAATGTGGGATCCTATATGAGTGATTGGATTGCAAATTATCTTTAATACAGTCCAGCTGTGAATTTAGTGATTGATTCATTTGGACTTGAATCTATAAATGATGTTTAATCTTCTTTATCATGCTCCTGCCGAACATATATATGATGTTTAAACCTCGGTATTATGCTTCTGCAGGATAGACTAGGATAGCTAAGACTAGATTAGAGTAGTTAGAAGTAGTATGATAGGATTTCATGCATAGAGGTTAGCTATTTTATTTTGTTGATTTAATTGAAGCCTTCCTCCCGGAAGCAATCTTTTGCCATGTTCAAACAGTTTACGGGGTCCCCTAAAACTCGTCGGAGCTAGCCATTCCAAAAGAAAGCAGGTGTAATTGGGGCTTGCGATCGGGTTAGTTCCCCTTGTTGGCATATCGCACATTAGCCATGTCAACAAATTGGCACTAGAAGGAGGGCCTGAACCGGCATCCCCAACTTTTCAAGCTTTCATCTATAACTGCCACACATGGATTCAAAAGGATTAATGTATGGATCGTAAAGGTTGGAGAGATCTTGCCACACATTTAAAATAGCCTCATTCTGAAGAAACAGAGACCCCTCTAAGTCCTATTTCCAGGTCACCCAAGGAAGAGAGACTATGGGAGTATCCTGTCACTCAGGAACAACCAGCCAGAACACTTACTGGGGCTTATGCTCATTCCCTCTCTCAACTTCCCATCTTTCACTCTTTACCTCCAACAACTAAGAGAAAGCCAAGGATCTTTACCCTGAGTGAAGATACATTTGTAGCCACTTCTCTAGAAGATATTGTGATAGAATCCTTGCAAATTATCGACACCCCTTGGGAAGAAATTCCTGAGGATTCCCCATCTAAAGCCAGCTCCTCGCTTGATTTTGAGAATCCTAATGGAGTAGCCTCCAACCAAAACTTCCCTATCCATAATATGGCCAACGTTCCTCCTCCATGTGGTAATCAACCTCCACCTCCACCTCTGGGTGGGAATCAACCTCTATCTCCTCCTCTGGGTGGGAATAAACCCCCACCTCCTTCGGGAGCACTCCCTCCCTAGCTTGCACAAGATGTTGTAGTGGTACCTTGGCAGTAGCATCCCTTACCCAAAAATAAAGAAAGAGAATTACCTAATTTCGACCCTGAGCAGGGAAATACTGTTGATAACCATATTCACTCTTTATTCTTAGACTCGCACAGGTTGGGGGTCGCCGATGAAGATGTGGTGTGCCACCTATTCTCTTTTACTTTGACTAGTGCAGCCTCCACATGGTATTTTAGTTTGAGAATAAGGTCAACCACCTCTTGGGATGCTTTTCATTAGGCCTTTTTAGACAAGTTTGGTGATGACAAAACACCTACAGCCTTAGTTTTAGAATTATCCTTTCTGAAAATGGAAACCAAAGAGAAGGTTAAGGATTTCAACATCCGATTCAAAACTCTATTCAACAGAATCCTAGCCACCGCTAGACCTACTGAGGAAGTGCTCATGGAGTTCTATGTCTCTTTTCTCCCTATCCCTACAGTAGTGTGGGTTAAAAGGAGTAATGTGCAAACGTTACAAGGTGTTATCGATGAAGCAGTAAAGGTCAAGAATGAAATGCTCAGTCTCACATCATGCCACCCTACAACTGGAGAAAAGGAAGCCTCTCAGACATCCAAGAAGAATAATGGAAATGATAAGAAAGGGGTTGAAACTAAAGAAATGGACACCACGAATGTGGAAGAGTTGCATCGGATCATTAAGAAACTAATGAACATAGTCATTGATACGAAAAGGAATAATGGAGAGAGTACTAGTGGTAATGGAGGAGACTATTACAACAGAAAGCCCTTCAAGCCTTTCTATTGTAAGAAAATAGAAGGTGGTCATGGTCAACTTGCATTGCTTGTTCCACCTAATGAAGGGGCTTTAAACACAAAAGAGTTGGCTCTTATTGGATCACTCCTTAACAAAGAAGAACCTATACTAGAGCTTGACCCAGAACAAGGAGATGAGGAGGAATACCAGGTAGAAGAACCCTCAGATGAGGAAACCCAAATTAATGTGTTGTGGGATTTCCATAGTGATGAGAATGACGACAAAGGAGATAACACTACAGAAATCAATTCTAATGAAATCCACACGCGAAGTAAAGGGATGCTCCCAGATGCGACAAAACCCTTAGACCGAACAAAGCAAGATGTTCGCCCTGTGAAAGCATTCGCTTCTAGAGTTCCTGTCGAGAATAGTAGACCTGGAAGTCAATCCAAGAATGAGGACACCACAGATGTGGAAGGGTTGCATCAGATCATTAAGAAACTAACGAACACAATCATTGATACGAAAAGGATTCATGGAGAGAGTACTAGTGGTAATGGAGGAGACTATAACAACATAAATCCCTTCAAGCCTTTCTATTATAAGAAAATAGAAGGTGGTCATGGTCAACTTTCATTGCCTGCTCCACCTAATGAAGGGGCTTTAAACACAGAAGAGTTGGCTCTTATTGGATCACTCCTTAATAAAGAAGAACCTATACTAGAGCTTGAACCAGAACGAGGAGACGAGGAGGAATACCAAGTAGAAGAACGCTCGGATGAGGAAACCCAAATTAATATGTCATGGGATTTCCATAGTGATGAGAATGAAGACGAAGGTGATAACACTGCAGAAATCAACGCTAATGAAATCCACACGCGAAGTAAAGGGACGCTCCTAGATGCGACAAAGCCCTTAGACCAAACAAAGCAAGATGTTCACCCTGTGAAACCATCCCCTCCTAGAGTTCTTGTCAAGAATAGTAGACTTGGCAGTCAATCCAAGAATGCCCCTGTTGCGAGTCACATAGAGAAAGAAAATGCATCTCCCACTGCAAAAAAGGCTACTCAAGACGGTAAACTCCCATCTAATAATGGAAAAACATGTATGTTTACTCTACCATATCCTGTTTATAACATTGATTACAATATTGTGGATGATCTTAAGAAGTCTAGGGCTAATATCACATATTTTGACTTGTTAAACTTAACACAGCAAAGAGTTTTGTTGCTGAACGCTATGAATGACCGGAACTACAAAACACCACCACCTCAAGCACCCAAACCAAGAAGCCAATGTCCAAACCTGTTAGTACCACTAGTGCAGCCCAAATACCATTAGCTATGGAGGCCACATTATCTAAAATGAATCGAAAACCCCAAGATGTCAGTGCGGCCATGATAGGGAGGAAATCACAATCTATGACTCCACCCTTGCTTATCACATTTGAAATCTTCAACATGAATGTGCATAATTTCTTGGTAGACTCTGGTACCTCATCCACTGTTATGCCTTACATTGTTGCTAAAAGACTTCAAGCAATACCCGATAAAACTGAAACTCGAATTATGCAGTTGGACAGAACGAATGTGAAAGTTATTGGGGAGCTGAAATATGTGTTGATTCAGATGGCTGCAAAACCTCAATACACTCAAGTCATTTATATAGTGGTAGTGGATATACCGAGGCTTATGGAATGTTGCTTAGTAGGGATTGGTCATCAAATCTAAATGGGTATTTCTCAACTGATTGGTCCCATCTTTTGTTGCCTCAGAGAGGAAAAAGTGATATGCTGAGAGTGGATCACGAAAGATACATGAAGTACATGGTAATAGAACCAAACAGCCCCAATGAACCTATAATGTTCTATAGCTCTATCCTTAGGAATTAGAGTCTCGATGTTTATGCCATGAAAACTTGTTTCGGAGAGTGCCATGCAGAAATAGTCAAGGAGGCTTTGACAAACACATAGTTGAAAGAAAGAATTAAACACCCCCACAATCCAAATAATGAATTAACTTGTACTATAGTAGATGATATGACTAATTTCATAGGAAGTAGTTCTTTTAGCATAACATTAGAGTTTATTTTCGGGACACTCCACTTTGATGACTCTAACTATCTTGAAAGTGCAGGCGTTGGGAGCATTTTGATTGGCCCACTGGGGAACCAACGTCAGATGGCCAACCGCTTGGAATACACGCGCACTAGTAACACAGCAGAACATGAAGGCTTGGTAAAAGGCCTAAGAAGAGCCATTGAAAGGAATGTAAATCAGATTTTTTGATGACCCACAGATAATGGTGAACCAGGTAAAGAAAAACATAGACTACAGTCCACCACACCTGGTGAGGTACCAACATGAGGTATGGAGTTTAATTGATAATTTCAATTCTTTCAATGTCACATACATACCTCGAAAGTATAACCACGATGCCAATCTGGTGGCTATTATGGCTGCGAAACTTTTTCCTAATATTAGATTAAACAAGAATAAATTTTATGTTGAATTGATTTTCAGATCAGTCGTAATTGATAACATCTCAAATTGTCAGGTGTTCGAAGGTGATAATCAAATCCTTGAGTTCCTGCACTGCGGAAGAACACTCAGAAATGTAGCCATTAACAGAAAGGAGCATGACAAACTTATAAACGGAAGTGAAGATGAGGTGATATATTTCATTGAGAAATTTATTTACTTTTCATCTCTCATGAGTGAGCCAACAAGTAAGCACACAAAATTACAACACTCATGGCTGAGCCCATTCCAAGTTGCGGAAAAAATTGGTCATGGAATTTACAGATTGAAAACCTTAAAGGGAGAAACTGAAAAACTTAATATTAATGGCTAGCGTCTCAAGAGATACTCCCAGTAGCCTCCACATGGTGGTTAGCTCCTCAGTAGGTTAGAGTTCATTTCATTTTGTTGTTAGTTTAGTTGTATTTTTGTCCTTTCTTTTGTTTTCTGCCAAGTCTATTTTCCTGCAGTTTTGAATTACATTCCTTTTTAGCCAGCTGATTGTACTCCTCCAGTCTCATTCTACATTTTAGCTTTGCCCTCATTCACTACTCTTGGCCTTTTCATTCCTCATTAACTTGCTAATGATTATGTTATTCCTTAATCCATCATTTCCCCGCAAATCAAACAAACTTTCTATTAGCCCATGAGCACTTGAGAATCAGCAATGGAATGCAAACCGAAACCCCACATTGGCATCTATTGGGAACTATGTGAGATCTGTTGATAACTTGGATATCTGGAGCATGTAGGGGCATACTTATAAAACTAAAAATGTGTAACTACAGCTGGACTGGCATGGAGGAACGTTGCATTTTGAATAAATCCCACTCAGACCTAGCCTATACTTACTTGTAAGAATTACAATCATTCTCCATTGGTCCTGTCCACCACACTAAATGGTCCAATACCTGTTACTGACAAGTAAACCTCCTTTCATGGGCTAAGCTCATTTTCTCATACCCTATGGAAAATCTAATTGTGCTCTAGTCCTTGTGCCTGAAACTGGAAGGACTTATCTAAAAGAAATGAAATGTCAAGTCCGTGTGCCAATCTAGAAGGACAAGTTGTCTGGGAATCCGATTAGAGTAAGGACTGTTGTTGGGCTCAGAGTACCGGTTGACACAGCAAGCCCAACCTTGTTTAAGCAGTTTAAAAATATGGCATGATCCATGATTGTACCCCATTCAATCAATGAAAATATAGCACTGAAATTCTCATATAAAGTGCAAGATAGACATGTCTACATCAAGCTTGATAAGCAATAAAGAGCTAAGGTACACACCTAAACAGGCATGGACAGAACAGTGATGGCCCCAAAGGGATTTTGAAAGTGGGAAATAGGTAAAGGAAGGTCAATAAACCCCATAATACTACCATTGGAGAATGTCTGTAAAAATCATATTAGTAAGTAGAAGCTATTTGTCTCTATCCTTCCTAAAACAGTTAATGTTTAAGTGGAACCCATGCTTGTCCATCTATATAGTTTGCATTTCAAGTTTATCTTAACATCCTGATGCTTTATTGATGTGAAGTTTATTTGGAAACAGAGATAACTAGTTTGCCCAGCAGTTCGCCATTTGTTGTGGCCAGAACTATCACCCCATTAAAACATGCTTTGATAGCAAATTTTCAATGGGTTCCCTATAAGTCCGGTCTTTCGTCTCTCTGAATGATCTGTTTCATCCCAGTGATTTTAACTCTTTCGAGAGCTAAATCTTCCATTTACAAATGGGTAAATCCCTTTAACAAATCCCTCGCTTAATCCCTTCATTCCTATGTTTATCAAGATTTGTTTAACCCCTCAAAACCCTCATCGCATTATTATTCCCATCACAATGCCTTATAGTGGAAATCCTCCACAAAGCATACATAAATCCTTTTCGGGGCCTATCACAATCAACACAATGTATTAATGGTTTCCGGACCTGACAATTTTTATTAACCCAAATGCATATATTTTTGGGTCTGGAGCTATATCACGCATCGCTATTTTCCTTGCCCCAAAGCTATATATAAAGGGCGCATAAATATTCTGGACCCGACAGCCATATTGAAAGAGATATATTATTTTTTGGGTCAAGGACCCATTGTTCATCACTATCGGCAAGGTCCGAAATCCATGTATATGGCGAATTAATTTTCAAGTCCTGCCTTATGGCCAAATAAGCAGGTTTTTCACTTATATCCTTATGTTTCCGGAAAAGCGTTGAAGTAGGAGTCTTCCAAAGGGAAGGGTAACATTGCAGACCTAAATGGATCTATGAACCTTAATATATATATGTATCGAGTCCATAAACCCCATTGTATATCGCATATCGGCGAAGCCCGGGCCTTATACACCATACATGGAGTGATATGGCAGACCCGTTGAGCCTATCAAATGTGATATATATATTTTTGGGTCTGAACTCCAGTCGCATATCGCAATCGGCAAAGTCCCAGGCTTGTGCATATTTCGATATGCGATATGCCAGTCTCGACGATATTTATACACCCCAATATATAAAATTTGAGGTCTGGCCTGAGTGATCAGGGCAGGATTTTCTTTGTTTTTTCGTGTTTTCTAAATTTTTCAAACTAACAAAGGGATCGGGTTTTGGATGTAAAGGATGGGCCTGTGGAGTCCCAATGCTCTAATTGCGCATCGGGGAAGTAGAAGGCAAGGGTACTGTAGCCCGCGAAGGGGCCGATACCCAATTGAGATTAGGTGAAGCCCTTGGAAATTGTGCCAAGCCTATGGATTGAGTGGGAGATTGTGTGTTGCCTGTCTTTTATGCTTAAATCCTTTCCAGACTTGTTCCTATAGTTTTATAAAATTAATGAAGGCAACGTTTATGTTTGGATTGAACATTTATGTTTTATTTTTCACAACCATGAAACTAATGATAACTATCTCTGTAGGTGAGAAATAAAGCCGCAGGAGTGGATCTGGAAGGAGATAAAGGTGTTATATATTTATATGACACCTCTGTACCTCCGGTGTCGATACTACAAAGAAGAAGCTTTGTGCAGAAGGGGGTATGAACTGCCATAATGAATTAGTGAAGGCCTACTATGTGTCGAAAGGGAATCACAGCACAGATCCATCAAGATGTCACTCCCTCCAGGAATACCTCAAAGCATGTAGAGTGTGGGAGGAGAGGCGTGACTTCTTCAGTTTCTTCCAAGAAATGACAGGGATTAATAGTTGCTCCACACAGGTGCAACGAAATGATATGCAGCCATTCTCTATTTCATTGACACCCATTCGTTTCCCCCAAGAAGTAGAATGCTCCACCAAAGGCGACCTCGGCTTGTCAATAGTTTCACCACCTGTCTTCATCTGGATATGCTGATCTATGTAATGTACAAAGGGGAGATCAAAGGTCATGGAGGGCTGCATAAGTATTACCTTCGAAGAGGAGAAAGGGCTTTTGATTTTCGAGAATAACAATTTCGTTTTATTGTGAATAAGGAGGATTGTTTTAGGGGAAGAAGGAGACTTTAGTTTCAAACTTATTTGATTGTTCTTTTAAATGTTTTGGATCAGAGTGTTGTTGATGGCATGAATGTAAATGTGATTTGTATTTATGCATATTGATGACTTACAGTTCACTATTAGTCTTGTTAAATTGAATGTGATTCAGTTTCATGATTAACTTGTGAATGGTATCTGATTTGAAACTAAGTTAAACATCAATTGCAAGTTTAATTCCATAAGAGAATGTGGATTCCTATATGAGTGATTGTATTGTAATTTAGATTTAATACAGTCTTGTCCAGCTGTGAATCCAGTGATTGATTCATTTGGACTTGAATCTATAAATGATGTTTAATATTCTTTATCATGCTCCTGCCGAACATATATATGATGTTTAAACCTCAGTATTATTCTTCTGCAGGATAGACTAGGATAGCTAAGACTAGATTAGAGTAGTTAGAAGTAGTATAGATAGGATTTATTACATAGAGGTTAGTTGTTTTATTTTGTTGATTTAATTGAAGTCTTCCTCCCAGAAGCAATTTTTCGACATGTTCAAATAGTTTACGAGGTCCCTTAAAACCCGTTGGAGCTAGCCATTCCAAACAAAAGCAGGTCTAATTGGGGCTTGCGATCAGGTTAGTTCCCCTTATTGGCATAGTGCACATTAGCCATCTCAACAACTGGGTACTCTGAATTCTAATGAAAGGATAAATTTTGAGTAGATCCCCAGTATGGTTGACACTATGTTATTGTTCTGTGATTTTGAATATTGGGAAGAAAAAATTTACAAAAGATACATCAAACCTCTTAGGAGTCTAAGATCTAGCCATCCTAGGCTCAGAGAGGGATCTCTATGTATTTTTAGGATTTTGCTTTGTTTTCAATTTTCTAATGTGTTAGGCTAGATGTAAAAATGAAGGAGATTTATTAATTGATTGCTTGGTTGTTTGTTTGTTTGGTTGGGGTAGATCGTATATGAATCTTTTCCATTGGGCTATGGAGTCAAAGGATAGGTGGTAACATTGATTTTCTATAGTATTTACAAGGCAATCTAACTGTTTATACTGGATCTAAAAGCAGAATGAGAAATGAGATGAAAAAAAAGTGATATCAGTAATGATTAAAAAGTAGTTAAGTATTTATTAATTATACATCATGAGAAAATATTTAGATTGTAAACACAAATAGAAATAAGGTTCTCCAACGGAATATCTTAATCTATAATTTCTGCTTTACAATAAGACTTAATGATGCATAAATCAATAAAAAATAGATACATCCAACACAGAAGGAAAGACATCACCAGGTCAAAACAGATCAAGTACCCTACAAATGGTCCCTTTTTATTGATGCTCCAACTCAACTTTACAATACTCCAGTGAGAATGAGTATATAACTACCACCATAACAATGACTGGTCTTTCTTTCTTCTCTCTAGCTAGGAAATCACTCTCATTATATAAGATGGCGGAGGTTTGAAACTTTCTTTCTCTCTCTCCTTTTTGGTCGAGCACCTAAAGGTTCATTTACTTATTGGGTGGGGGGGGATAGTTCAAATGACTTGGGTCCAACCTAATACTTCCAATCCATGAAGTATTTAACAAAAACCTACAATGATTTTCCTTATACACTTGGCAATCTATTATTAATTACAATGAAACGAAAAATGACTAATGTAACCACGAAGTGGCCACACTAAGAAAACTGGGACATGTGGTCCTCTTTTTTAGGGATGTTGTTGCTTGATACATTAATTTAACTGTAGTGGTTCTGTTGATGTGGTTGGTGCTGACTCAGGTGTGTGTTTCCAATTTAATCATCCTTGTCTCTTTCCTCTTAATAGTCCCACAGATCACTCCATGCTTCCTCATCTAGAACTTTGACCTTAATTAATCTCCTGTATACTTCATTAGCTTCAGTGTATTTAGCAAAAGTTGGTTTGACCTTAAACACATGCTTCATTTCATGCTCAATGTAAATTAGATTGTTGATAGCTTCTAGCAATTCCTTTCTTGTTATGTTTCCTTTGATGTTGGAAATATTTGCAGCATCTGTGGCTATGCCCTGGAGTCTCTTGGAATAATCCTCTTTGGCCAGGAGTTTGTCATTTATGACAAACAGTGAGGGGAGACCTTTCTGATGTAAAGGCTTCATTCTATTGAAGAACTTGTTGACTGTCAGCTCCAGATTTTGAAATTTCTCTTCTAGTTGTACATTCAAGCTCTTCTTAGTCAGCACCTTCTTCACTTGAAGTATAGTCTCTGTTCTATCTACTACTCCCAAAATATTGCAGCTCATACCTATTTCTTGAATTTAAAATTTTGATTATCCTGTTGGTTATTGCTGGAATGTCTCCTAGCTCTTCATTAGTAGCTGAAATAACTTCTCTGGCCTTTTCAATTAATTCTTTTTACTCAAACATAATTTGGATGTTGGGCCAAATTTCATTCATTCCATCGATTATATTATTCTAAATAACCTCCTTCACTCTTCCTAGAGTGTTCCCAATAGATGATTCTTTCTCTGATTTTTGTAGTGCTTCAATCAATGTTTTTTCCCTTTGCATCTCCACCAAATGGTTACTTTCAACCCTTTTGATTTGATCTTGCAGCACATTAACTTGAGTTTCCTTTCTTTCAATCTCCTCAGTCTACAGATTCATGCCTTCCAATGATCTGGCTAGTTGTTCTATGCTACTTCCCGCTCATGTGGCAACACTTGCTGGAGTGGTTATGGAAGGGGCTATTAGAGGAAGGGCATCCATTATTGTTCTGGCCATCTGTGCTGCCTTTTCTTTCTCTTACACCATTTTTTCCATCTCAACTTCCATTTGTTTGATCTGGAGAGACTGTGCCACTATTAATTTCATAATATCAACCTTTTAGCTCTCTGTTTCCTCTATCTCCTTGGTTAGTGGGTCATGTGTGGAAGGCATCTTGAGCTACTTCTTCAAATTTATTATATCTGTCTCTTTCTTCTTTATTATTTCTTCAGCTACTTTTATATCTGAGAGATCATACCCAATCTTCACTACTAAGTATTCTTAATACTTAATTTTATTTTCCTTTGATTGTGATGAAATCCTTTCCATCTTTAACTGAGATCGAGAATTGGGCAGACCTACATGCATTTTAAACAAGTTCATAGAAGTTCTTATTAGATTAAATGAAATCATTTCACCTGTTTGCTCGTGGATTTCAAGCTGGTCAATTGGATGGACACTTCTAACATCAAACTCAAAAGTAGCTTTCTTGTAATCTACTTGAGTTTTGGGCTTTGTTGTTTGTGCTTCCAAGAAAGACATGTGAATTTTGCCTTTTTTTTAATCAAGGCAGAGAGAAGTCTGCCTTGTGCATTTGCACTCTGTTTCCAAAATTGATCATAAGTGTTATTTTTCAACACCTCATTCCTGATTTTAATCTCCCTGAATGTGTCAAATACTGTCTCTTCCTTTTCTCTAGTCACATTTGTAGATGATGAAACCTGAAGAGACTATTGCCTTTTTGAAATCGAAGTGGCAGGAAAAGATTTCCCTCCAGCTAGGGATGAGTTTGGAATGTCAATGGTATTGATGAATGTTTGTTGCAGTGATCCTTTGTCTATGTCCATGTGCTTTCTAGACTTTTTCCTATATTTCAGCTTGAATTCTCTCATAGAAGTATCAGTCCCTGGTGATTGATCTTCTCTAGGACTTTTCCATGTTCTTCCTTGTTCTGGTTCTTTTCCTTTTTCAGTTCTATCTTCAGTGGTCTATTTCCTGTTGTCTTAGAATATGTGCACTGGAAGAATAAATCACTTGTCCCTCTTCTTGGATATGATACCCCATTGGTCATAGGACCATGTAAAATTGTGGGTGAAATTCATTTCCTTCAATCTTTTATCTGCCTCCTCCCTTGCTACTCTACTATTACAAATGAAGGGACCAATCTGAGATTTTATCCTGAACTGGGAATTTTTCATAGCTGGTACAAAATGCACTTCATCTGCATTAATCATTTTTCTTATGTACTCAAGTGCAAAGATCCTCATGGGGAGGAACTTTGGCAGCTTGTAAGGGGCCAACTCATAGCCATATACACTTAATTTAGTGTAATTCTAGTACAAATACCAATCACCCATTCTTGCTTGGTTTGTCAACTGCATAATTCTTCTAATTTGTTCACTAATCCTAGGTTCTACAATCCCACTGAGGAGGTTCATTGCTGGGTGAAAAGCTAAACTGCTTTTGGTCTTTCATCACCAATGTTTTCGAGAAAATCATAGATTGGGGTTAACCTTCTTCATTCATCTTGCTCATTGTAAACTAGAACCTCTCTGCCTGAAAATAAACCAACAGATACACGAAAAATGAGAAGTAATGAAACACTTCCTTTGTGAATAAATTGACAAGCTGCTCATGAATGTCATCTACTAAAAATTAGCTAAAATTGAAGAAAACATAGGGCTTGGATTATGTTGACAGAATAGACAAGAAAGCTATGATAGCTTCCTCAAGCCATTGATCTAAATAATATCCAAGTAAATAAGAGAGAACAGTGACAATGTGTCTAGCTTTGTGACAGAAAACAGAGGAGGAATAAGGAGGATTCTTGCTTGGCAGAGGTGTCTGCTCAGTCATGAAGAGTTCTAAGTTTTATTTCTTTCAGAAAAATCAAGCTTCTAATACATTTTAGTGAGAATATCATGGGAAAAGGGAGTAGTTCCTTCAATAACAGGGGCCTACATCATCTACATAATGGACTTGGCATCAATGGTATACAATATATGCCCTGTTGGGGCCATCACTACCCTTTGATGTGGATGGTAGCACGAGTGGAATTTCCTGATCAGTTCTAGGCAACTGTGTGTTTTAGGAAAAATAAAAAAAGGTACATTAGTGTCCCAAAGGCCTATGTGTCCATCTCCTCCACAAATTTATCCTCCCACAAGAAATATATGTTGAATAAATAGAATTTTGAGAGTGTTTCATGTATCTTAAAATCCCTGTGTGCAAGTGGTATGTGAACCAGATCCAATGGTGGGTGCGCCATTGGATTAAATACTTCTTGTTCATTTTTCTTAGGCGCCATGGCTGTCTTCTAAGGAAAACCTCTGAAACTGCCCTATGCTAAATCTGTAACAAAAGGGGGATGGAAGAAATGGGAATTCAGTGAGGGAGAAAGAAAAGGGATTAACCAGAAATGGGATTTGAGAATGGGAATATTCAATCACTGCGGAAAAATGGATCTTTATGCAACTATACTAATGTTTCTGTATGCACTATGCGCTCTCTATGTATGATTGGAGGGAAATGTATTACACCTGGAAACAGAGAGAACACACTAAAATTTGAAAATGAATATGAAATGATGCTTTTATGGATTTGGAGTGATGTCATTGGATTGGGTTGACTTGGCGCGGGTCTGTTGGCTAATAGTCTAGCCAATTAAATGTATGACGGCAGGAATGAAGGTGATAGGCGGATGGGACTGGTTGACATCGTGAGGTGGCGGGAGTGATTAAACGGTCATAATGGTAGAGCGGTTTAACTAACATCTTAAACTATTTTAAGGGGGCTCGCGGAGTGGTAAGCGGTATGAGATGGCGGGGTGCGAAATGATGAGGGCGCGAGACGTCGCTGGTTGAAGGAAACTCACTTCGAACCCCCTTAGATTAACTTTCATCGGGTAAGGGGGGTCTGAAAAAGCATGTGAGCCATTGGATCGTGAGGGTTGAGTGGGGATTTGGTGAGAGATTGGGGGTAGGTAAGATGGGTTGTGACGGGTAGTGAGTGGTGGGGTAGGGAAATAAATGAGGGGTGGCGGACTATAGGGATAGAGGGTATAGCATAAGGTTATGAAACTTAATATTGAACCCCTTCTCTTTTAATTTATTTTCCCAATTTTGGGAAAACTTTGATATTTTATCAAAACTAAAGAACTTATCATGTCTTTTTTCTTTGAATCTTCTCAATCTACCTACCCTTATTTTTCTAGTCTAGCATTTTTTATTTTTCATTTTGTTTTTCAGGGTGCACATGGATTTGCAGACCCTTTCCTTTTTATCTCTTTTTTTTCTTTTAAATTTTAACCTACTCTATCACTTATTTCTCCCCTTGGTCCAGATTAAACAGTTGAACCAATTTTATTTCTACCTAGCTACTAATTTTCCAAGATTAAAATATTTGGCAGACCTTTATTTTTTAACATATCAACATAAATTGAAATTTGTTTAATCTGTTGGCATTATGACACAGGTTTGGCACTATGACACAGGTGTTGTCCTTGATGGCAACTCACTCAAATGACAGATCACAGTTCAGGCTCTCAGAATGAAAGAAAAAGAGATATACGCAAGTTCCACTTAACCAAGCCACGTATACACGCAGGATCACTGACCAAAAGGCGCGTATGCATATACACGCACTTTCACGTAAGGAAAAGTGTGTACATGTGGGAAAACTTGGTTTTGGTCCATGGTATTTGGTCCCTGGTATTTTGACCCATGGTATTGATCCAAGGTATCTTGACTGAAGTGTTGGCCCCAGGTATTTGGTCCAAGGTATTGCTTCTAAGTGGTTTTGGACCATGGTATTGAGTAAGGCCTAAGACTATAAAAGGAGGAGGAGATCATTAGAAAAAGGAACTCAAGTATTGAATATCTAATGAAGAGAAAGATCTAGAATACTGGTCATTGGGTTATGGTGCATAGTTGTATCTGAATCAAGGAAGAACCTGAGTGCTTGAAGAAGGATAAGTTCTATTGATGGGTCAAGATCTTAAATCTTGAAGAGAAGTATATTTATGTGGTTTTGATCTTTTATCTGAATAATTGGCACATGTCATAATCTGTAAATCTGATGATCGGGTTATAACTGATGTCTAAATAGTTGTAAATGTTTAATCAACTTTTACAGATCTATATGCAGGTTTAGTATAGCAAAGGTGTGTATACACGCTGGTTAGGCAATTCAAAATAGTGTATATGTAGGTTTGCCTTCATATAACAGTGTATGCATGCAGGTTCGACACATTAAAGTAGCATACATCTCATAAAATATGTTTTAGCTACTTTTGTTTACTATTGCAGTGTTCTAGGTTTTTGGTTAGGTTCTGGTATTGTTACTGTATTCTGGTTATAGCATTCAGAGAAGTGATTGTTTGATTCATTTTTGGTTAAGTGTAAGGGAGACTGATTGATGCAAATATATTTTATGGTTGATTGAAGTTATTGATGGATCCAGTCTGAAAATTTATGAAACGTGGTCCCTGGAAGAAAAGCGAAGGTTGTAGCCTTATATAGGTTAGCACCTACATACTAGTACATCAGCTAGTACAAGAGCTAGGGGGTTGTAGCCCCCTTCCAGGAGAAGCTGGAGAATGAGAGAAGGTTGTAGCCTTGTACAAATAGAAGCCTGCATACTAGTATAAGACTACACAAGTACAAAATTATTGTAAAAATGAGTTTCTTATTAAAATAAGATAAAGACGAATTGCAGCAGGTGGTTTTCACCCACATTAGGTTTCCACCTTATATCTTTTGTTCTTATGTGTGGTTGTCTACTCTGTTTTTACTATACTTGGTTACTGTTATATGGTTCTGATGCACAGATTAGAGATCAACATCTGAAGAATTAACTAAATTATAAGTCTGCAAGATATACGCGAGTTTCTTTAACTACAGTTGCGTATATATGCAAGTTTAATTAACTGAAGTAGCATATACAAATCTGATTGTGAAAATAAATATTATTGACTTACTAATACTAATTCACCCCCCATCTCAGTATTATTTCCAACAATTGGTATCAAAGCAAGTCCTTCAGAAGAAGCTTGATCGCTTGAAGGAAGATATATCATCATGAGCAACTACGAAAGAGAGGCATCCATCAGGCCACCAATCTTTGATGGAAGCAACTTCGTCTATTGGAAGGTAAGAACCACAGCCTATCTTCAATCTCTTGGAACAGAAGTTTTGGATATCGTGGAAGGAGGATACACATTTCCATCAGCAACTCCTACAGATACGGCAGGTAAAAAGCAGTATGAAGCAAATGCAAAGGCTGTCAACACTCTATTGGGGAGTCTGTCACAATTAGAATTCATCAAGGTTATGCAGCTCAAAACCACCAAATAAATATATGACAAGATCATTCTGAGCTATGAAGAAGACGATCAAGTAAAACATGCAAAACTACAATCTCTCATAATTCAATATGAAACTCTCATAATGCACAATGATGAAAGTGTATCTAATTTTTTCTTACGTATACATGAGATTGTTAACCACATGAAAAACTTGGGTGAAGAGATAAAAGAAGTTACCTTCATTGAAAATGTTATAAGATCCTTGTCTTCTAATTTTGAATCAAAAGTTTCTGCCATAGAAGAAAAATGGTATCTTTAGAGTATTACTATGTCACACCTGCACAGAATCCTAACTGCTTTCGAAATGAGAAAAGGGGGTCCATCAGATATGAGAGAAGCCACTTTCAAAGCTTTAAGAAAAGAGGAGCTCAATAATTCAAGACATACGTCGGAAGGAGAGAAGAATCAAACTTTGTCAAGAACCTTCAACGGGGTTCTGGAAGATTCAGAGGTAAACTACCTTTCAAATGTTTTTCTTGTGGAAGAGTAGGTCATTATGCTACCAAATGTCCTCACAAATATAAGCTTGATAAAGGTAAGGAATCAACAAAATGGAATAGAAAACAAAGTGTAAATAAGAAGAGCTACTATACACATGAAGATAGTGATGGGTTATCAGATAGTGATGAAGATGAAAATAATAATGATTATAGACTTTTGATGGCTTTTGAAGATGATGATTTCTTGGATGCTTTAGATGAAGATGGTCTCTATGAAGAAATTTCTAAACTTAAAATTTGTCTAAAAGAAAAGAGTGTGATTATAGATACTCTGACATTCCAACTCGCTGAAAGGGAAGAACGCAATGAAAAGTTAGAATGTGAAATTGTGGGTCTAAGAAAATAAATTGAGAAAACAAAAGCTCTCAATCTTAGGTTTGCTAAAGGATCAGAAACTTTAGATGAAATTATCAAAGTGCAACATTCTCCTCTGATAAAGATAGGTCTTGGATATACTAAAGAACCATCTCAAGCACAAAAGCCATCAACCTCCAAAAGCTATCTTGATGTAGCAAGGAGAAGTGAATAGGTTGACAATTGTTAGCAGAGGCTTAAAGAAGATCACCAGGTAAATCGAGTTCAATCTACTTCAAGGATGAACAGAAGCTATAACCAGCCTCAGGTAAATCATTCTCAGTTTGCTTCAAGAATGATTGTCAATGGAAACTACAATCATTAGGTCATCAGATTCGATAATTGCAGGAATTTCTTTAATGGCCAATGTTTCTCATGTCATAATTTTGGACACAAAGCTGCTCAATGTGTTGCTTACAAGGCCATCATGACTAGAGAAGCACGAAATCAAAGGAATGTGACTGGGATCATGAAAAGGACCTACAATAACTTTTTTGCTCTTGACAATGAAATAAAATTCTCTATCTGTAACAACTTTGGTCATGAAGACTCTGAATGCAGGAGTAAATTTTGGCAAACACCTCAAAAGGAGCAAGCCTCATTGGTTCCCAAAACATGGAAAAAGAAAGAACCGCAAACTGAAAGATGTGGTATAGCCTTATATGTAGAATAACAAGAAAATCAATGGTACATCGACAGTGGATGCTCGAAACACATGACATGTGATAAAGAAAAACTTCAGTCATATAGTGCCTTAGAAAAGGAAAGGAAGGTCTCATTTGGAAATGACACCCCTGTAGTCATAAAAGGTAAATGCTTTGTTCTCTTAAAAGAAAAGGTCAAAGGAATGTTATGTATGTTGATGGTCTAAAGCATAATCTACTGAGTGTTAGTCAAATGTGTGATCAAGGAAATGAGGTAGTATTTTGATCAAATGGATGTGTTGTTCGTGAGCTTGATACAGGAGAAACAGTTATCAAAGGCATAAGAACTTCAAATAATTTATACATCCTCAAGGGAGGACAACAACAATGCTATCTAAGAAAAAATGATGAACACTGGCTATGGCACAGAAGATTGGGGCATCTAAACTTCCCTCAGATAAGGAAAGCATGCAAATTCCAGGTTGTTCACGATCTTCCTGACATCAAAATTCCAGACAATACAATATGCAATTCATGTCAATTTGGTAAGCAAACCAAAACACATTTCTGTGAGAAAGAAGGATCAGCTAGTAAGCCGCTTGAACTTGTCCATACTGATTTATGTGGTCCATCAAGGAAAAAGTCGACTCATGGAGAAGAATACTTTATATTGTTCATTGACGACTTTTCAAGAATGTGTTGGATAGGACTTCTAAAGCATAAAGACGAAGCATTTGAAAAGTTTAAAGCCTTGAAAGCTTTGGTTTAAAATGAATCATATCGCAAAATCAAGTGCCTCAGATATGATCGAGGAGGGGAATTTACCTCGGATGAATTCTTTGACTTCTGTGAAGAACATGGAATAAGAATGGAATTCTCTACCGTAAGGACTCATCAGCAAAATGGAGTGATAGAAAGGATGAACAGAACTATTCAACAAATGGCTCATGCTATGTTAGATGAGTCTAGAACTCCTGCAACCTTCTGGGGTGAAGCTGCATTTGCTGTCGTCACTATTATCAACAAAACAAATGTCGAGGTAAATAGCACTCAAACTCCTCATGAACTTTGGTATGGTATGACTCCTACTGTAAAATACTTCAAAGTTTTTGGAAAAAATTGTTACATCAAAAGGACTGATGAAAAACTTGGCAAGCTTGAACCTAGAGCAGATGAAGGCATTATCCTTGGTTACTCTTCCCGAAGTAAAGGATACAAGTGTTATAATAAAATACTAGGGAAAATTGTTGAAAGTATTGATGTTGTGGTTGATGAAGTAGGTGAAAATTCAAAGCAGGTAAAAACTGAAGAGTGGGAAGAAGATGAGGATTATACTTCCACATCAAATCAGACTAATGCCGAAGAAGAAGAAACCAATGAAGCACCAGAAGAGCAGATAATGGTAGAAGAAAAGACTCCATCCAGATATGTTCAGAAAAATCATCCAGAGACTCAAATTTTGGGACAAAAAGAGGCAAGTGTACAGACAAGACAAACTATCACGGAACCTTCAAGCTCTCTAGCATTGCTTTTGCCCATCAAACCACAAAATATACATGAAGCATGCAAAGATGAATGCTGGGTCAAGGCCAGGAATGAAGAGCTTGGGAAAATTGAAAAGAATAATACTTGGGAATTAGTTCCTAGACCTCATAATATGAATGTCATAGGAACCAAATGGACATTCAAAAACAAGCTAAATGGAAATGGAGAAGCTATTAGAAACAAGGCCAGACTTGTTTGTAAAGGGTATGCTCAACAAGAAGGTATAGACTTTGAAGAAACTTTTACACCTGTTTCTAGACTAGAAGCCATAAGAATGTTCCTTGCTCTTTCTAGCTTTCAGAAGTTCAAAGTATATCAAATGGATGTGAAATCTGCCTTTCTTAATGGAGACCTAGAAGAAGAAGTTTATATTGAGCAACCAGACGGAGTCATCCTTGGAAATGATCCAAAACTTGTATGTAGACTCAGAAAAGCTCTCTATGGTCTAAAACAAGCTCCAAGAGCCTGACCTAGAAGAAGAAGTTTATATTGAGCAACCAGACGGATTCATCCTTGGAAATGATCCAAAACTTGTATGTAGACTCAGAAAAGCTCTCTATGGTCTAAAACAAGCTCCAAGAGCCTGGTATTATCGTCTTGACAAATACCTTCATCAACAAGGTTTTTCAAAAGGATCAGCTGATAGCAATCTGTATATAAAAATTGACAAAGATAAATTACTAATACTTGTTGTGTATGTTGATGATATCATTTTTGGGAGTAATGAAGAAGCCATGAGTCAAAACTTTTCTTTGGTAATGCAAAAAGAATTTGAAATGTCCCTTCTTGGTGAGTTCACATATTTTCTTGGTTTACAAGTTCAACAAAATAAAGATGGTATTTTTCTATCACAAACCAAGTACCTCAAGCAGATCTTGAAGAAATATGGCATGGAAGAATCTAAACCAGTATGTGCCCCTATGGTAATAGGATGCAGCCTCAGCGCAAATGATGAATTAGCAGTTGTACATCAACCAATCTATAGATCCATGATTGGTAGTCTGCTCTATCTAACAGGTACCCGACCAAACATCATGCATGCAGTAGGAATAGTTGGAAGATTCCAAGCAAATCCAAAGGAAACACACCTTCAGGCAGTCAAAAGGATCTTCAAATATCTTCAAGCAACTCAAAATTTTGGTTTATGGTATCCTAGGGATACAGATCTTACACTTCATGCATATACAGATGCAGATTCGGCAGGAAGCATGGATGATAGAAAAAGCACTAGTGGTGGTGCATTTGATATGGGTTCCAGATTAGTATCTTGGTTCAGCAAGAAACAAAGTTCAATTGCATTATCTACAGCTGAAGCAGAATATGTGGTTGTTGAATCTTACTGCACACAACTCCTTTGGATGATGCAAACATTGCAAGACATCCAGATCACATGCACTCCACCTATGTCCATTCTATGTGATAATACAAGTGCAATCAGTATTTCAAAGAATCCAGTCATGAATTTAAAGACCAAGCACATACCTATCAAATATCATTTTCTCTGGGAACAAGTGCTTGAACAAAAGGTCAAATTGGAGTATGTTCCCTCCAAGGAACAGGTTGTTGATATATTCACCAAACCACTTCCTAGGGAGACATTTGAATACCTCATACAGAAGCTAGGAGTAGTTGATGCATCATCTTGCTGTTAACACTTATCTTCTTCAAAGAAAAGTGGTTGTATGCGAGTTTCATGAAGAGTATCCGCGTACATACGCCAGTTTCTGTGGATACAGTTGCGTATATGTTGGTTTGAAGAAAAATAGTGGGCCAGACTCAGGATGAAAAGAGTCTGATATGGGTTTGACAGAGACCATCTGGCACAGGTTTAGGGGGAGAATATAATTCTAATAATGCATTGTTGGCATTATCTTAGAAGATCTTGGTACAATTTCACAGTTGTTTTTATTTCAGGTGGAACAGGTGCAGAGGGAGGTCATGGTTGCTAGTCTAGATGATAATCGACAGATGTTGCTAATGATAGTTGTTGATGACTATCATAGTCTTGTTTTAGATATTTTGTCTCTATGTCATGTATATCTTTTATTATCGAGGTCATGTAATGACCTATTTTGTTTCCCCACTATGCTTGGGATGGATGATGTAATGTTCTTGTTTTATGATGTATAAACTTTTGGTATATCCCCACTTGGTTGGGTGGATGAGTCAATCTTGGTATACCCCCACTTAGTTGGGAGATGAATGTATGTATGAATCTTTGGTGATAGGAAGATCATTTATGATTTATAGAGTCATGTTCTTTTTGTAGAACATCTTTTTACAGACCCTGTTTACAGTCAGGGGGAGAATGGACAGCACTCTTCAGCAGGTCAGAGAATTCAGCATGTACTCAAGGGAGCATAACACTTTGCCCTTGATGAAAAAGGGGGAGAGTGACTTGGGGTTGCCATCAAGTCCTTGAGGTTTCCATCAAGTCCAAAGGGGGAGATTGTTGGCATTATGAGACAGGTTTGGCACTATGACACAAGTGTTGTCCTTGATGGCAACTCACTTAGATGATAGACCACAGTTTAGGCTCTCAAAATGAAGGAAAAAGAGATATACACAGGTTCCACTTAGCCAAGCCGCGTATACACGTGGGATCGTTGAACAAAAGGTGCATATGCATTTGCATGCACTTTCACGAAAGGAAAAGTGCGTACATGTTGGAAAACTTAGTTTTTGTCCATGGTATTTGGTCCCTGGTATTTTGACTCATGGTATTGGTCCAAGGTATCTTGACCAAAGTGTTGACCCCAGGTATTTGGTCCAAGGTATTACTTCTAAGTGGTTTTGGACCATGGTATTGAGTAAGGCCTAAGACTATAAAAGGAGGAGGAGATCATTAAGCAATGGCACTCAAGTATTGAATATCTAATGAAGAGCAAGATCTAGAATACTGGTCATTGGGTTATGGTGCATAGCTGGATTTGAATAAAGGAAGAACCTAAGCACTTGAAGAAGGATAAGTTCTATTGATGGGTCAAGATCTTAAAGCTTGAAGAGAAGTATCTTTATGTGGTTTTGATCTTTTATATGAATAATTGATGCATGTCGTAATCTGTAAATCTGATGATCTGGGTATAACTGATGTATGAATAGTTGTAAAGGTTAAACCAACTTTTACAAATTTGTACACAGGTTCAGTGTAGCAAAGGCACATATACACGCTAGTTAGGCAATTCAAAATAGCGTATATGCAGGTTTACCTTCATATAATAGTGTATGCATGTAGGTTCGACACATTTAAGTAGCGTAAGTCTCATAAAATATGTTTTAGCTACTTCTGTTTACTGTTTTAGTGTTCTGGGTTTCTGGTTAGGTTCTGGTACTATTACTGTATTCTAGTTATAGCATTCAGAGAAGTGATTGTTTGATTTAGTTTTGGTTAAGTGCAAGGGAGATTGATTGATGCAGATATATTTGATGGTTTATTGTGAAACTAGCTCAAGAAAAGATAGATCAATGCCTTAGAATTCAGCCTCTTCGAGTGGGAAACCTCCTTTACATTACATAAATGAACAATTCTTGGATGATTCAAATGACAAAACCTCCTTTCTATACATAGGAATCCAAGGAGTCACAATATAACCCAGCCGAACCTAACAATAATAATATAAAGCCACAA
>APFE030619719.1:187893-238369 GCA_000404065.3 Pinus taeda
TGTTATGAAACTAGCTCAAGAAAGATAGAAAAGATAGATCAATGCCTTAGAATTCAGCCTCTTCGAGGGGGCAACCTCCTTTACATTACATAAATGAACAATTCTTGGATGATTCAAATGACAAAACCTCCTTTCTATATATAGGAGTCTAAGGAGTCACAATATCAACCAGCCGACCTAACAATAATAATATAAATCCACAAAAATAACAATAGAGGGATTCTATGGGGCATAATAATAACAATATGGGGGCAAAGGGGCACAACAATATTAATAAGGGATGCAACTACAATATTAATGGGGTAATCACTAGTATTATAGGGACCCAACATGGTTGATTAAAGTTATTGATGGATCCAGTCTGAAAATTTATGAAACGTGGTCCCTGGAAGAAAAGAGAAGGTTGTAGCCTTTTGTAGGTTAGCACATATGTACTAGTACGTCAGCTAGTATAAGAGCTATGGGTTGTAGCTGCTTTCCAGGAGAAGCTAGAGAACGAGAGAAGGTTGTAGCCTTTTGCGGGTAGAAGCCTATGTACTGGTATAAGACTACACTAGTACAGAATTATTGTAAAAAGAAGTTTCTTATTAAAAGAAGATAGAGACAAATTACAGCAGGTGTTTTTAACCCACATTAGGTTTCCACCTTATATCTTGTGTTCTTGTGTATGGTTGTTTGCTCTGTTTTTACTGTATTTGGTTACTGTTATATGGTTCTGATGCATAGATAAAAAATCAACATCTGAAGAATTAACTAAATTATAAGTCTACAGGATATACGTGATCTTCTTTAACTACAGTTGCGTATATACGCAAGCTTAATTAACTGAAGTAGTGTACACAAATCTAATTGTGAAAAGAAATATTATTGACTTACTAATACTGATTCACCCACCCCCCCTCTCAGTATTATTTCCAACACAATCATGGTTAGACTGTATGATTTGAACAACATCTAGGGTTTTCTTTTTTCTTTTCAAATTTTTTTTTCTGTTTTGTTCTTTTTCTTCATTTTATATACCCTCTTTTCATTTCTTTTCTTTTCTCCTTTTTTTTGTGAAATCAATTGAATATTGGAATCTATGAGCAATTTGAAATCTACAAACTGTGAAATACTCAATCTCCTTGAGATCCTATAAATTATAGGACCCTAACAAACTTGACCATCAGTTTGTATGTGTGTGTCTCATTCGAGATATTTTCTTCAAAGGTATCACTAGATTTGATCTCTTCTCTCTCTCTTTCTTCCTTTGTCACTCTAGTGTTATTGTTCTCCTCTTTCTTAAATTTTTGCTTCTTACCATCAACACTGAGTTCCTCTTTTCAAAATGAAAGAAGACAAACTGCAAAGTAGAAGAGATGAAAAATTATGAACACTGAAATATAAACTAAAGTAGACTATAAAATATTTATACAGCATATACCTCAACATCAACAACGTTAAATGCCATTTCTCCCTAGAAAATCAAGAAACTCGAACACGTTTTCTTCAGTTGAGAAATAGTGGCCATCATGTGGCTAGATGACCTGTATAAACAAAGCAAATAAAATGTCACCATAGAAAAGAACACCTTAATAATTTAGCATTCAACCTTAAAGAAAAGCTTAGGTAGAATCATGCCAACTAAGTTACATGCTAAAAATATCAGGTTTTAGATAACTTGTGAAAACAAATGGAAAGAAAAAGTCAACATATAATAAATTTCATGGCCACAAAAAATTGTGTTTATGTGCCCACAATGTTTTACATGCTCACATTGACTTCAAAAATGCCTCAAAGTTGGGATCTAAAACTACTAGTTGTCAATAAACTTGGCTCTGCTCAAATAAAATATGCACAAACATAATATTATAGAAAAATCTAGAGAGAAGAGACACAAATGCATTACTCAATGTGTAATAAGAGATATAGAAGTCATGTCTTGTGAGATAGATGATGATGGTGACAAATAGGATTACATGAATAAAAGCAAGTGATTTTATTGAGTTTTTAAAGCTTTAGCTACTTCATGAAATGTTAACTTGAAAGTACTTTGACATATACATAATTATGTACGTCATAATATGATCATTATGTTGAATACACTCTATAAACTATGTCAATTGCCTTAAAAGAAATTAGAATGGATGGTTTTAAATCTTTTATATACACTCCAATAACTCCTAACATAATGTAATCAAAGATGAAGTAGGGAAACTTGTTGATTCAATCTCATGCAAACAATTAGTGGAAATTTTGATTTATCTATACCATAACTTGGATGGACATCAACCATATTGTTAGGAAATGTTGATGTACATGGCAGAGCTACAAGTGAGTCACTGGTAGAGGTCACTTAAAGGATATTTAGGCATAAGTTGCAGCCTAAATACCCCAAGAGATGTGAAATAACATTGGTGGATGCACAAGTTCAATTGGGTCAGATGCATAGAGAAGGGAGATCTAAATATGCATTCGATAGTTGATCAACATTGATTACTTGAACCAAAAAAACATAATAGCGTTCCATTACCTTCAGTAGAGGAAATATGCAAGGGCGCATCAAAAGAAGCATGAGGGATTTTGGCTAAGGATAATTCTAGCTGATATTTGACTTGGACAAAAAAATGTGATAACAATATTCTATGACAACTGTTTAGTCAATTTAGTATGTCCTAAATTGCTACATTAATTATCAATCCAGGAGTCGTAAACTGATGAAGTGTGGCACACTATATGTGCAAGACAACCTCTTTCTTACTTTTTATTGTTTTCAATTTTATTTTGTTTTGGGGTTTTGTCTTTGTTTGTTTCCTAATGCAAATGGAAATCCTATTCCTAAGTTTTAAGAATGCTTTAGAAGGCAAGTATGGATATAGATTTAAGACAAGGTTTTATGTCCCTTATGATAATTTCCAGAGCTTAACACTTCAAAGGATCTCAAAACATACTAGTGATAAAATTAGTACTTGAACAGGAATGTAAATGTGCATCTATTCAAATCAAACAAATGATGAAATATTGATCATGAAATCATTCTCTCTGCTGCTCATCTAAATACAGAAATAAAAGATAAACTATTGCACTCAAACAAAACAAAACAAATTGCAGACTAATGAAAGCAAGATCAATTGACTTCACTTATAATCCAATAGCTCACCAAGTATCTTTCCGGGGTTAAGCCATGGCTCCGGAGATAACATCAAATAACATGAAGAATTGATATCTAAATTACCAACTTTCAAATGAAAGTAAAATCAAGTCACTTCACTTATAATCTGATAGCTCGCCAAGTAGATTTTCGGGGATAAGCCATGGCTCTGGAGATAATGTCAAATAACATGAAGAACCTGATATCTAATTACAGAAACAAAAGTAAAATCAAATCACTCCACTCATATCCGATAGCTCGCCAAGTAGCTTTTCGGAGTTAGGCCATGGCTCTGGGGATAACGTCAAATGTCATGAAGAACCTGATATCTAATTACATAAATGAAAGTAAAATCAAATCACTTCACTCATATCCGATAGCTCACCAAGTAGCTTTTTGGGGTTAAGCCATGGTTCTGGAGATAACGTCAAATGTCATGAAGAATTTGATATCTAAACTAGCTAACAACAGCAAATAAATAAGGCTGAAATCAAAGCATAACTGAAATTGAGAAGCTAAAAAAACAAAGTCAGCAAAGAGTCCAATCTCATGTCACTATTTGATGCAAAAATTATATGAAAATGCTCAAGCATAACCTATCCTGAAACACACTGATCAATGTTAGCAAAACTATACAATGCTAGAAAATCATGTACAGGAATGAAACATTAACATCATAAATGAATTATGAAATATATACAGGTGAACAAGCTATGAAATATTCACAATGGAAATAAGGAAACGATGCATGAAAACTTTACAGAAATAAAGAAACAAAACCTCAGCTAGCAGGGGCCCTTTGTACGGCCTTGGTTAACACGCTGTCAATCCGAAATTACGCTCAAACAGTCATAAGGAATAGAGTCTTTATATTGCAAAACAGAGGAAGTATCCTCTCGTTACAATAGAAGGACTAATGCTACAGCAACAGTATATAGACTAACAACAAAACAATATCTAGACTAGCTACATGCGTTTGCAAATGCGTTATTTATAGAGGGAATTACATAATTGTTTTTCTGTGAGAAACCTTTAGCAAAGGGCACTGAAAAGACAGAACCCGTGAGCTTAGCATCTTAGTTGCAATGATCATTCAATCTACAAAAGGTGGATGTTGGATTTGCGCCACGGATACGGTCTACAACTGTCAAAAGGGATCCACAGATTTAGGAACGGTCTCAGACCTTTCACGTGTTGAAAAACAGAGACCTATTTGTTGTACGACTCCTTGTTTGACCGTTGTTTGACCAAGGCTTTCCTTTACGAATTTGGCTGAATAGATAGGACCTGGTCCATGTCCAGATCATTCCTGAACTACCCACATGCCTCGTTTTACTTGCTGACACCTGTAACCTATAGATCAATAAAAACAGCTACGGAATCACGAGTCTGCTGCGGAAAGTGGCTGTATTCCACAGCTGATGAGCAAAATCTAAGTCAAATAGAAAACACAAAAATATAGTTAGAAAACCACTTACTTAGAATCAATATGTAATGATATTTGATAGCTTATGAGGCACTGGTGTGGGAAAAAGGTCTAGGAAAGTATGTAGAAGAGAGGTAGTTTTAGGGCTCAACATACCCCCACTGTGAAGGTGTTGCATGTCCCCATGCAACCAAAATTGTAACCATCCTCCCTTTAGTTCATTTGTTCTGAGACCTTTGCTAATACATCCAGCCTTCTTTTCTTCTTCCTTGGTACCACTGTCATCCTAGGCTTCCTCATTATGAGGTTGATAAGGGCTCTGCTCAACCTCCTGCTCTTTTTCTTCAATTTCCTAATTTTTTTTACCACAGCCCAAGATGCAACATGGTGTTGTCATGGATAATTTTATCCAACCTGCTATGTTCTTTCAATGTTTCATTTTCCCTTTTGATGTGTCTATTCAAGACTTCCAGTTCAAAAACTTTCTGTTTTAGTGATTGGATTAAAACTTCCTGGGTTGTATTAGGCTGAGTAGATGAAGTGCCTTGGTCTGTTGCATTCTTCTCCAATGATTCAATAAAATCATACATTTCTTGTTGGGTTGGATCTATTTGAGGTGTAGCCTTTCTTGGACTGATCCCAAAATCTAGTTGAGAAATACTGATCTCAAAATCTGGTTGAGAAAAAGGAGAATGTTGTGGGCTATGATCAAGAGGGATTGCTGGAGACCCTTCTGGTGTTTCCCCTCCTAAGTCTATGAAGTAGGCCCCTTTAGTTTGTACTTTCTTCAGTTTACCTTTAAGTCTGGAGCTCCTCCTTAGATTCTGTGAGCTGGTGTCTCCTTTCTCTACACTCTGTTTTTCTTTCCCTTTTTCCTTTGATTTAGCTTATTGTTCTTTAAGGAGGATTAGTCTTTCAGAAAGTATTTGATCCTCTTCTAAGGAAGGTTCTAGGGTTTGATAGACAACTTCAACATTTATTTTCCCCTTTAGTTTCACTTGCTTCCTAGCCTCAGTCAAAGTTTCAGGCAGCTTTTCTTCCTTACTAGTTTCTTTAGCTATGCTAGTAGGAGTATCCTGAATGTTTACACTTGTTTTACTTCTCCTATTTTTCCTTGTTGAGCTACCTTCAAGTGTTTCACATGCGTCTTGAAAGAAGTTTCTAATCAAGAACTTTTCCCAAGTGTCCTTTCTTTCCTTCAATTGTTTTTCAATCAGAATTTTAACAAGGCCGTGATGGTAAAGGTGAGGCTCTACGTCATCCAAATTCTTTTGTACAGTTGTGGACATCTTTTTTAGGCTACTCAACAGGAAATAAGGAAAATTGATGGTTTGATTTTCCAGAAAATTCATTAGTAACCTAATGTGGTACATGTACATGGACCCAAACCGTCCTTCACATGTAATAAACTTCTGAAATATCAATAATAAACTAGTCCACTTTTCCTCTAGAGCAGAGACAGGGATTCCATGTTTGAAAACGGTTATATCCATACCTGGGTTACGCAAAATAATCCTCCAACCCCTCTCATCAAAGTCTTTGTTTTTAAACCACTGTTCCCCCTCCTGTGGAAGCTCTATTGCTGCTGCAATGCCTCTGTGACTGAAAATTTGAGATCTCCAACCTCAACTTCCATGCCGTTAAAAGACCTTGAAAATGTCTTCATGACTTCTTTATTGTGACCTTTGAATTTCTGGATAAATTGCAGCCACCGTGCCTTCCTTAATATGCTTTTTAACTGTGGATAACCCTCCATGAATTTAGGCCTGTCTCGCTCTGTTCTTACCAGAAGGCCCATTCCTTTCTCCTACCTTAAAAATATCTCTGTGAGTGATAGATTGTAAGTGATGGATTGACAGAGGTGGAACGGCTGTGTGAGCGGAAGATGGAGAAGGATTGTGGAGAAAACCAGTAGTTGTAAACGAAAGAACACAGAACATGTAGTGAAAATGAGTTCATGGAGCGGTGGCTTGTAATCAGGCCAGAATTAACAGACGCAACTTCAATGGGAGAATATGGAAACAAAGTGAGTCTGGTAGAATTTGAATTAAAAGGCTATGGAGTGTACGTTGGCATGTTCATGAAATGACTGTGGATTTGTGCAGCAGAGAAGAGCCGTGGTCAAATAGATTATGTACTCATAATTGCCCGGTTCAGCAGGTGGAATGCCAACATACAATTAAGTATGAGTTAGATTTGGAGGCAGATCATGAGGCCGTTAGAAATTGATGCGGAGTTCATGGTGGAATTATGAAAAGGTCATGGAGGAGTTATGAAAGCTATCAATGCAAATCATTACACATAATGGATCCGGTGGTTTCACAACTATATAGATTATGTGCTTTAAAATGCTATTTGAAATGAATTTTGCTCATACCTTAGAATCTTACCACTTATGTCCACTGACCTTTGATTGGTTGCTTCCTATTGGTGCTTTTAGGTGTTTAACATCTTCAAAATAGTTTCCTCTTCCATACCTACATTTGGTTCTCATCATTATTTGGCTAAAATCTGACTATCAGTGCTGAGTAACAGAGTATTAGTTGCAGAATCAACACTCAGCTATAGAATCAGTATTCAGCTGCGGAATCAGAATTTAGCTATGGAAACCAACACAGTGAACATATGACTGAATGGAGATGGATGGAACTGAATGATGATATATGAAAATTGGACATGAAAGGGCTTTTATTGGCGAAATGTGATGATGAAATGGAATGAAATGAAGTGAAGTGAAGTGACATGAAATGGAACAACTATGAATGAAAATGAAAGGGATTTTTGTTTTTGGAAAATATAGGGCGTCAAAAATTTCTGATTTTTGCCCTGTATTTTCTGTATAAGACTACCAATCAGTGATTGGTTTTCAAGCTCATACAGTTTTTTTTTTTTTTTTAAGAAAACAATGCAAAGAACAAAGACTGGGCTGGTGGAGAAGGATTCTTCTTCACCAGCCTTACGATAGAATTATCTTGAAAGATTTTGACATATTCCTCCTTTGAGAGTGGCTTATGATAGATCTTCAATCTGTGACCATTCACAATGAGAGGAGTTTGATACTCATCAATGGTTTTGATTCTTACTGCTCCATTTCTAAAGACTTTGTCAATCTGATATGGCCCAAGCCAATGAGTCTTAAATTTACCTTTGAAATCTTTGAACTTGGAATCAAATAGCAATGCCCAATCTCCTTCTTGAAACTTTTTCTCCTTGATGTATTTTTCATGCCACTTAGCACTTTTATATTGAACTAGATCAGTTCTTAGGATTGCTTCTTGTCTGATCTCATCTAGTTCATTCAACTGCTCCATTCTATGCTTTTGAGCTTCTGATAGATCCATTCCCAATTGAACTGCTATCTTGAAGGTTCTAACTTGGAACTCAATGGGGAGAAAAACTTCCTTCCCATAAGCAAGTTCATAGGGAGAATGTCCTATTGTGTTCCTCCATGTAGTTCTATAGGCCCATAAGGCTTCAAGAAGCCTTTCTGCCCAATCTCTTCTGTGTAGATGAACAGTTTTGGTAATGATGCCTTCAATAACTTTGTTTGTGGACTCTACTTGACCATTTGCTTGCGGATGGTAAGGAGTAGATTTTTTGTGCTTGACCTTGTACTCTTCCATCAGCTTCTCCACCAATTTGGATGTGAATTGACCTCCCTAATCTATCACAATTTCCCTTGGAACACCAAAGCAGGTAAAAATATCCTCATAAAAAAAACTAGCAACTGAATGCTCAGTAGTAGAAAATAATGCTTTGGCTTCTACCCATTTAGTGACATAATCAGTACATACCAATATATACTTTCTCTATTTAGATGGTGGATTAATAGGTCCAATAAAGTCTAAAGCCCATTTTTTAAAGGGTTCGATGAGCACCTGTGGTTGTAATGACATCTCATTTGAGAGGGTAGGTTTCCCTACTCTTTGGCAGCTGTCACATATTTTGACATATTGTTTTGCATCTTTGAAGAGGGACAGCTAATAATATCCTAGAGAAAGGATATTATAGGTTGTCCTTTTGTCAGCAAAGTGTCTGTCGCATGGTTCATCATGACATGATTTGAGAATATCAGGAATTTCATCTTCCCTAACACATCTTCTGATCACAAGATCTGGCCCTATTTTAAACAATTCGTTAGAAATTCATGAATATTTTGAACTTTCCTGAATAACATTCCTTCTTTCACTAGCAAATAAATGTGGAGGTCACTTCCCTGTAACCAAATAGTTAGCTATATCTGCATACCAAGGAGTCTTAGTAGTTACTGCAAATAAATATTCATCAGGAAACTTGTCCTCTACAAGAGAATCTTCTTTAGTATTCTGAATCCTAGACAAGAAATCAGCTACTGTGTTTTGTTTCCCTGGTCTATCTAACACATTGATATTGAATTCCTATAAAAGTAAGAACCACCTTGTAACTCTACCATTAGTAATGGGTTTTTTCATTAGATATCTAATTGCAGAATGATCAATATGAATAAAAGTTTCATATCTTGTTATATAATGTCTAAACTTATTGATTGCATGAACAACAGCTAAGAACTCTTTTTCAGTCACAGTATAATTCAACTCAGTGGGAGTTAAATTTTTATTGGTATAATAAATGGCATAAGGAACTAAATATTTTTGTCCCAACACAGCCCCTAGAGTTGTATCTGAAGCATATGTAGAAATATGGAAAGGAAGTTTCCAATTTGGTCCTCTCGAGATGGGCGCTTCAGATATTCTTGTTTTCAAAGCTTCAAATGCTGATTAGAAATCAGGATCCCATTTGAATTCACAGTCTTTTGTAAGTAGTTTAAAGAGTGGAGATGCTATTTTGGTGAAGTTTTCTATAAATCTTCTATAATATTCCGTAAATCCCAGAAAAATTCTAACATATTTTTGACAATTTGGAATAGGTAACTTGGAGATGACTTCAACTTTTGAACTATCAATTTTAATCCCATCCCCTGAAATATGATGTCCTAAAACGATACCTCCAGTAAACATCATAAAGAATTTTTCATGGCTTAATGAAAGGTTTGTTTCTTTACATCTTATAAGGACTTTTTCCAAATTTTCTAATGCCTCTTCAAATGAGTTACCATAAACTGTAAAATCATCCATATATACCTCTACACACTCATGGATTAGATCAGAAAAAATTCCTAGTACTGCTCTTTGGAATGTTGTGGGTGCATTACATAATCCAAAAGGAAGCACTCAATAAGCAAAAATTCCCCATGGACAAGTAAATGTGGTCTTATCCTGATCCTCAGGTGCTACCTGAATTTGATTATAACCACTAAAACCATCCAGAAATGAAAAGTACTTTTTGCCTGCTAATGTATGTAATACTTGATCGATAAAGGGCAAAGGAAAGTGATCCTTCAAAGTTGCTTTATTCAATTCCCTGTAATCAATCTACGCCCTGCATTTACCATTCGTTTTAGGTACTATAACCAAGGGAGAAACCCATCGGCTATCTGAAATTGAGTAAATGAAGTTTACATTGAGTAGTTTTTGGAACTCTTCTTTCACAATCTCCCTAAGATTTGGATTTATCCTTCTCTGAGGTTGTCTGATTGGTCTACTATTTCCCTCGATATAGATATGATGGATGCAAGTCTTAGGGTCAATACCTTTCATATCAGTATACTCCCATGCAAATGAAGTAGAGTGTTTTTGTAAGATTCTCGTTAGTTCTTCCTGTTGTGACTTTTCCAAATTTTTGTTAATATTCAGTGTTTTACCTGGAAAAATTTCAACGGTAGAACTACCAAACTCTTCCATAGAGTAAAGAGACATTTGCCTTGATGACAAATATTCAATATCAGAATCCAACTAAAATTGTGTGTGGTCATATTCTGAAGATGTTTCAAAAATTTCTAATGTATTCAAAATTTGACTATCTTCACTAATTTCAGAGATAGTAAAGACAGGTTGTATAATATCTTCATCATTGACCCATTCATTGTCTCCTACTTCTGTGATTGTTTTTGCTGCAGGATACAAATTGAATTTCTTTGTCGAACTACCATCAGAAATGTACATATCCCCAGATCTAAAACTAATGAAAGCATCAATTGTGGCTAGCCAAGGTCTTCCTAAGATGAGTGGGTACCCTGCTAGATTACTCTTGGGAATCAAAATCATGAATTCTACTGGATATTCCCAAGAATCTAAGGAGACTGAAATATCTTCTAATACACCATCTGGTTTGATTTTTGATCTATCTGCAAGTTGCAGTAAGGTGGGTGTAAAAAGAAGATTAGGAAGTTTAAGTTGGTCCATATTCTGTCTACTCATAATGTTTATAGCAGCCCCTAAGTCAATCAAAGTATTTGGAATTTCTATCCCATTTATGTCTGTCTTGACAATTGGACTACCTAGATCCACATATTTCTGCATGGTAATTTTTCTAATCATGATATCTACAATTTTTCCTACCAAGTGGATTCTTTTTATATCTCTTGGTTTCCTACCTGGTCTTTTGAAACTTAACTCCTTTATTATTTTTGCTAGAATAGGAATCTCTCTAATGTCTTGTAGCAAGGGAATCTTGATACAAACATTCTTTAATTCATCTAGAAAATCATAGTCATGCAACAAGATTTGTTTTTCCACCCCTTTGTCAATTTGTAATGTTTCAGGAAAAGGAGGCGTGGATGAAGATGCAGGTTGCTCAACTATAGGAGTTGTGGGGGTTGACTCTTTTCTTTTTCTTCTTGAATAATTGGGTTTTGAAGAGATGCTTCCTCAGAACCTTTATTGACTTTAAGAGAATCCTCCTCAAAGGCATCTTGCTCTTGAACATCTATAAAAGGTTTTACTAAAACTCCACCAGATCTGAGTTGAACATCATTAAGAGGAACAATCATATAGGTAGGAAATTTTTGTCCTTCTATCATGTAAGCATTCTGAGGATTTTTGTTGTTGGCATTCAGTAATGGCTGGGCTGGTAGTTGATTTGTCTTTTGTTGAAATGGAAGCAAGAGTTGAGAATTTAGATTTTCTTGAGAAGGTTGTTGTTGTGGAAATGGCAATGAAAGTTGTGGGTTTTGATTTGGAAGTTGTGGATTTTGTTGTTGATTTTGAAAAGATGGAGCATATTGATAAAATTGAGCAAATCTCCCATAAGGATTTTTCACCCCTTATGCCCATGATTGGTATGTATTTTGAGGTCGAGGCCAAGGTTGTTGCCAAGAATTCCAATTTGGCGGGAGCTGAAAATTCATAGGATTATTAAATACTTGATTTTTCTACCCTTTCCAAGGTCTTCTTGAAACAAAACAAAGGGATTCTACTGAATTTGGATCTTCCTGAAAGACGGCTTTGAGCTCAGGAATTGAAGGACAATCCTTGGTCTCATGACTTTCTGAGAAAATCATACATGCTTCTACAACTTTTGCATCCAAGGGGCATTCCCTTAGAGCATGTTTCTTTCTACATTTTGGGCAAAAGGTGGCCAAGGCATCAGCTTCTACTTTCTGCTTGTTTTGAATTTTAAGGGTGTCTAGTTGTTCACTAAGGCTCCCTAGAATATCAGTTTTGAACTCATCAAGCATATTACCAATCTCTGCCCTGCTTACTAATCTAGTTGCAGATTTGTTTGCTCTAATAAGAGAAGGATCTCTAGGCCCTTTCCCAGTTTTAGATTTTCCCCTTGAGAGATGGACACATAGTTTTGCTATGTCACGAAGTGGAAGTTGTGAAATGTCTCCCTTCCCCATCATATTTAAAATATCTATCCATTCATCTCTAATGGCTTTCAATAGAAGGGCTTTCAAGGTTTACTCGTCTAAATTACTCATTTTCGCTCTCTTTAAGTTGTATTGAAATCTTTCAAGTAAATCTTCCAAGTTCTCATCTTCTTTTTGCATCATTTTGAATACCTTATCCTTATGATTAGTGGGCATACAATAATCTAGATATCTATCCAAAAATGTTTGTTTCATTTCATTCCAAGTTCTAATAGATTGAGTGACTAACCCCATGAACCATTTCAAAGCAGCTCCTTTCAGTGTTGAAGGAAACAGTTTGAGTTTTTGAGATTCTTCCATATAGTCATAGGTTCGGCACAAGACTTCAAACTCAAATAGAAATGTTTCAGGATCCTCACTTCGTAACCCATAAAACTTTGGGAGGACAGATGGTGAAATGTTTTTCATTGTTGTATGGGTTTCCTCATCGGCTATAGGGAATCCAAATGAGTTATCTCCTTCCCTATTTTCCCCATTATTACCTCTACCTCCTCCATTGTTACCTCCATTATTTCCTCTTCCTCTACCTCTACCCCCTCCTCCAAATCCATTTACTACTTCTTCTGTCATGATAGTTTCCTTAGAGTCTTCTAGTTCTTCTATTAATGGCTAATAAGAGAGATTTTCTCCCTTTCCTTCTTCTTCAGGTGATTCTACTTCTTCGATTACAATATATTCCCCTGTAGAAGTGAAGAAAGGTTCTTCTCCTAGATCAGATTTAGTAGATAGTGTGGGAGAATCTTCTAATTCAGTTGCTACCCTTGAATTCCAGGAATCCTAAGGCTGGGAGTATGAGTCTGGGATGGAGGTGTATCTTGTCTATGCCTTGAAGTAGCTGGAGTTGTTAAAATCGAACTTTTGGCCCTAGCTATAAACCTTCCCCTAGAATCTATTGCTCTATGCATGTCATTTTTTTATTTTTATTTCATCGGGCTAATAATTCTTTTTCTAATCTTCCATATCACACTAGGTAGAAGAAGAGATCATAATCAAGAAATTATTGAACTAATAACTCTCTTTTCTGATCCTCTAGATCACACTAGGTGCAAGAGGAGAGCATACTTCAAGAAGTTATCAATTTTTCCCTTTTCTTTTTTTTTTATGTAAGAGATCAGCTACCTAGTTACACTTCCCCGACAAAGGCGCAAAAATGTTTAGTCAATTTAGTATGTCCTAAATTGCTACATTAATTATCAATCCGGGAGTCATAAACGGATGAAGTGTGGCGCACTATATGTGCAAGACAACCTCTTTCTTACTTTTTATTGTTTTCAATTTTATTTTGTTTTGGTTTGTCTTTGTTTGTTTCCTAATGCAAATGGAAATCCTATTCCTAAGTTTTAAGAATGATTTAGAAGGCAAGTATGGATATAGATTTAAGACAAAGTTTTATGTCCCTTATGATAACTTCCAGAGCTTAACACTTCAAAGGATCTCAAAACATACTAGTGATCAAATTAGTACTTGAACAGGAATGTAAATGTGTAGCTATTCAAATCAAACAAATGATGAAATACTGATCATGAAATCATTGTCTCTGCTGCTCATCTAAATACAGAAATAAAAGTTAAACTATTGCACTCAAACAAAACAAAAAAATTTGCAGACTAATGAAAGTAAGATCAATTGACTTCACTTATAATCCGATAGCTTGCCAAGTAGCTTTTCAGGGTTAAGCCATGGCTCCGGAGATAACGTCAAATAACATGAAGAACTTGATATCTAAATTACCTACTTGCAAATGAAAGTAAAATCAAGTCACTTCACTTATAATTCGATAGCTCGCCAAGTAGTTTTTCGGGGTTAAGCCATGGCTCTGGAGATAACGTCAAATAACATAAAGAACCTGATATCTAATTATAGAAACAAAAGTAAAATCAAATCGCTTCACTCATATTCGATAGCTCGCCAAGTAGCTTTTCGGGGTTAAGCCATGGTTCTGGAGATAACGATAAATGTCAAGAAGAACCTGATATCTAATTACAGAAACGAAAGTAAAATCAAATCACTTCACTCATATCTGATAGCTTTCCAAGTAGCTTTTTGGGGTTAAGCCATGGCTCTGGAGATAATGTCAAATGTCATGAAGAATTTGATATCTAAACTAGCTAACAATAGCAAGTAAATAAGACTGAAATCAAAGCATAACTGAAATTGAAAAGCTAAAAAAACAAAGTCAGCAGAGAGGCCAATCTCATGTCACTATTTGATGCAAAAATTATATGAAAATGCTCGAGCATAACCTATTCTGAAACACATTGATCAGTGTTAGCAAAACTATACAATGCTGGAAAATAATGTACAGGAATGAAACATTAACATCATAAATGAATTATGAAATATATAGAGGTGAACAAACTATGAAATATTCACAATGGAAATAAGGAAATGATGCAAGAAAACTTTACAGAAATAAAGAAACAAAACCTCGGCCAGCAGGGGCCCTCTGCACGGCCTTGGTTAACACGCTGTCAATCTGAAATTACGCTCAAACGGTCATAAGGAACAGTGTCTTTATATTGCAAAATAGAGAAAGTATCCTCTCGTTACAACAGCAGGACTAATGCTATGGCAACAGTATATAGACTAACAGAAAAACAATATCTAAACTAGCTACATGCGTTTGCAAATGCGTTATTTATAGAGGAAATTACATAACTGTTTTTCTATGAGAAACCTTCAGCAGAGGGCACATAAAAGACAGAACCCATGAGCTTAGCGTCTTGGTTGCCATGATCATTCAATCTACAAAAGGTGGATGTTGGATTTGCATCATGGAGAAGGTCTACAGCTGTCAAAAGGGATCCATGAATCTAGGAACGGTCTCAGACCTTTCACATGTTGAAAAATAGAGACCTGTTTGTTGTAGGACTCCTTGTTTGACCATCGTTTGACCAAGGCTTTCCTTTACGAATTTGGCTGAACATATAGGACCTAGTCCATGTCCAGATCATTCTTAAACTGCCCACGTGCCTCGTTTTACTTGCTGACACTTGTAACCTATAGATCAATAAAAACAGTTGCGGAATCACAAGTCAGCTGCGGAAAGTGGTTGCATTCCGCAGCTAATGAGCAAAATCTAAGTAAAATAGAAAACACAAAAATATAGTTAGAAAACCACTTAAATGCACTCTTAGAATCAATATGTAATGATCTTTGATAGCTTATGAAGCACTGGTGTGGGAAAAAGGTCTAGGAAAGTATGTAGAAGAGAGGTAGTTTTAGGGCTCAACAACAACGAAGGAGCAATTCAACTAGAGAATGTAATTTTTAATGCAGGAACAAGCACATAGAATTTCATGCTCATAACATCAAGAAATTGTGAGATGAAGGTCAAATTCAACTAAAACATTAAAGGTAAGAGAGAGCTTATAATAGTGCAACGCAAATTTGATAATATTGGAGTAGCCTTGAAAGAAGATCCACTACCTCTAGTGGAATTTTTTTATGAAATACCTATAACAAATGGGAAACAATAATAATATATTGAAGAAGAGTCATAACTGCTTAGAAAAATGATTCTCTTTGTTCTACATCTCCATCTAGGTGAAACTGAATAATTAATTTTACACTTATGGCAATCAAAACAAAACAAACATACAAACAAAAAAACAAAAACAAAAAATCACATATGCATAAATTGCATAGTAAATACAAGGATTGGCTAGCACCTCGTGCCATAGAACAAGCTCTCACTTGATGCAGAACATAAACAAGCCCCCACACATGCATGAAATACAAAGACAAGGCTTTTCCAACACCTTGTGCCATGAATGTGCTTTGATTTGAGGAAATTTGAACTCTCAGTAATTTGGATTCAAGCACTTAATCTCCTCTCAAGTTTGTGTCCCCAAAACGTAAAAAACCCAATTGTCCAAGTATAATATAACATAATGTCTCATGTAAAGACAATAATACCATATATAAAAAATTCATGCACCATCAATGCATAGAAGTACAAATCATATCAGGAGAAAGGAACCATTTATTAGGAGAGAGAATAAATTACTAATTAGTATTACATGTTATCAAGTATAACACTATACACCATCTCATCTAGAAAGAAAATTATTGAGTGTCAGAGACAAGAAATTACATACCTTAATGATATCCACTAGCTAATTATTATAGACATATTTGGGCATTGCAACCCAAATCTGATATGTCGATAAAACAAGGGCTCTTTAACCCCTAAAAGTGTTGTTTCATACCCTAAAGGATCATAGTCAACGGATTACATCATTCCCCAGAAGTTCCACTTGAAAAACCACTCAGAACTAACCAAAACTAGACCATATTGACTGCTCCACTATCAAGGTGCGATGCATACTGGCTGCTACACTAGCCAAGTGTGATGCATACTGAAGAAGCCTTCTGTAGGGTGTGATGAGAGAGAATGGACAAATTTCTGAGACAGTTTGCTAAGTGGATGCTCATGGAATCTTTTAGAAACTTCCTCTATGACACTTGCCTCTCTGAATTCGCCCAGGGATGAGTAAGAGATCCAAGAAATCTCCAAGTGGAACTAAGAACTACAAGTGGAATGAACACTAATCAAAAACCCAGATATGACTCACACCTCTGCAAACATCTATAAATGGATCACTCATCTAAGAGATCTAGAGGTTGGAATTTTGTAATTTGTTAAAGAAGTGTTGTTAGTTTTGTCTTTGAGAAGAAGCATTGTATTGTTGGGTGATCTTGCTTTTCATGAGGTGAAGAGGGCTTTGATGCTGGGAGGATGATGTTGGATCAGACAACTGGGTTGTAATTCTCCCTTCTACTTTAATAAAGTTCTTTGAGTTTTCCTCCATACAATCATGTACTTGTGAATCTTGTTATTTGTGAATGCAATTATATGTTCAATGTATTTATGATCCTGCATTGTTTATGATATTATAGATCGATATGCTTTGATGGTGTTTTGTTACTTTGTTTCTACAGGTATTCTCTACGCAGGACAAGTAGGAGAAGGGTTGCAAGCTCTATCGAAGGAGAGAGAAATCGAGCAAGGAGTCAAGCGGAAGATCCAAGTTGGTCCCTTTGCTTCACTCTTATCTATCATACATAAAGGAAATCACAAATTGCTTTGATTGTTTGTTTCTAAGATAGCTACCAATCTTAGTGGGACTAGCAGATCGAAAAGACACTAGTTTTCCAGATAGCCTTCGAACTGCTCTTGCTATGCAATTGCAAAGTAGATGAATGTTGCGTCAGTGATTCTCCAGGTTGGTTTATGAACTGAACATCTGACTTACAATCATTCTAAACGCCCTTGTGGTAGCTCAATAAATTCCCAAGATCATACCCATGTACTTTGTTTTTACTGTCCATCATAGCTCAGCTTGAATCACTAAACTTAGCTGCAAATTTGACCCAAAACCCAACTCAGTTTCGCTCCCTGGCCCATCTCACTATCTGTAACTGGAAGCCAGTATGCATCGCACCTCTCGTGTGTAGCAAGTGAGATGCATCCCTATTTCTATGAAGCACATGTGCGATGACTGAGTAGTCCTATTTCTCTCCTTGAAATTTGGGTTTTTTGTCCTTGTTTTCAACTCTGTTTGATTGTGTTGCTGCGTATGATCAGTATCTCATTCCTGAAGCCTCTTTGCTTTACATATTTTAGCCTCCATTGATTAGGATTAGTAAATTTTTTTATGTATTTGTCCATCATTTACAGTCCTTCGTCAAAAGTAGCTTAAATCGAACTGTCTTTTTGATGCAAAAAAGTGACGTAACTGTCATTTTGAGTCAAAAAGAAGAGTGTCGTAAAAGTCTTCCACCTCTAGATAGTCGATTGTGCTTTTTGTCATTGCATTTGGTTTGAATTGTTAATATTTTAAGTGCCAAAAGATTTTTCTATTCGAAATTGAAAAGTGTCGTTTTAGTCTTCCTTTCATTTTGAAAAGAAATTGTCAAAAAGTCCCTTTAAAGAAAATAGTTCAGATTTGTACTTAGTTTTCCTTTCTTGGCATTCAACACATTAAAGGGAATGAAAAACAAATACATGCATTTGCATTTGCATTTAGACTGTGTGTGAAAAATGATTTAGGAAAAGTGCATTTAGTGTGTGCTCTTTGCTCTCTGTTTGAAAGAATCGTAATCTTCTTTCCTTAGTAGCTAGGATCTTTGTTGCTAAAAGAAAACAATGATTGTTTATCATTTTAGATTGCATATATAGGAATTTTACATCTACATCACGCAGTGAACCTTGAAAGACAAACTTCTAAACAAGATCAACTCTAAAATAAATATCAATGAACTTAACAACGCTTTGGAACCTAACGCAACACATCTAGAAGTCTAGGCTAGAGACGTGTTTCGGCGTCATAAAATTTAGTAACTATCATTTTCATCGAAGTTTGGGTGATTCCTCCTCTTTGATACGACAAGTGCTAGTACGGACTTGTGCTCCTCGTACCATTGAGTATATATCAGGAGACCACAATAGGCTTACATCCTTTATCCATAGGAAGCCGTGTCTGCCACCCTATTGATCGCAATGCATTGAACATAGCATTCGGGAAGATTGACTGTTGTACATAAGTCCTTGATCATTTCTCTTTAATTTACCACCAAGGTGTATTTTGTAGTTTTGTGATTGGTTTGGTAATCCCTCTGTCTAGATTTCCAGAGTAGTCACTTCCGTTCCTTTTCAACTCCTTAAAAGAAAAGGTCTATCTGAGCACTTGTCACTTCAGGCTCATTAAAAATCGAAGGGGACTAGAGTCATCTTTAGCTTTTTCTCAACTCTTAAAAATTGAAAATGCAAAGTTGTGTCAAAGCATCATTAAAATTTATTTAATTCGGAATAACATCACTTTTCCCCTTTAATTTTGAGTTGATCAAGTAATCCGCAATCGTGGAAGAAATTCAATCAAAACCCCGTTGTTTGCAGAGATTAGTGAGTCAACTATCTTCGACTCCGGAAACGAAACCATTTCAGGAAAAACGGTCTCGTTTAACTGAGTCCAATTCTCCTGGTTTATTTGAAACTTGTGTTTCGACATCATCAGAGACTATAATTACTCTGGTTATTTCTGGTACGCCTGCCTTTACAAATAAGTTTTGCAGTTACAAGAGGACATTATAACTAATCCTGGTGTAATAGTATACACTTCCATACATGAAATAGCTCCAGCAAGAGCTGATCTAGAGACTAAATTTCATTTACCTAAACATCTGGGAGTTGAATTCCAGAATTCAGAAGGTGTCACCCCTCCATTATCTGTCACTGCAGAAGTTATACCTTCTTTGGCTCCAGATATATTTTACGAACCTAACGATCTACCTCTTCCACCTGCATTGATTTCCATAGAGGAGATAGTAGAGGATCTTCCATATATACTCCAGTGCATTTTGGAACTAGGATCCACTTATATCCTACTATTCCTGAAGTTAGTTCTTTTAATCACCTTCATTGCAAGTTCCTATCGAATCGCTAGGAAATCTTTTGGATAGACTAAATATGTCTGAACAACCATCAACATCTAGGACTATGTCATCTAATACAGCCACAGCAGAACTTCCTGTTGCCACTCCTACAATGTTTGCTGGTATACCATCTGTCCCAACTAGTTATCAATCACTAGTTGGAGTCCACTCAGGGACTGTTTCGACAACATGGTATGTTCCTATTTGTTCATCCGGAATCCTATCTGGCATTTCTTATGTTGAAACTCAGCAAATTGATCCTGCATGCCAGTATCAATTTGTGCAGACTAGTCTTCAGAGACCGATATATCCTTTGAACACTGGACTACTGCCATATTGAGGGCAGTATGCATTTTTATTGTTCCCTCCTGGAGAACAACCATATGAGAGTTCACAACAAAATTCAAGTCAAACTGGAATTACATCCAACAGTTGGGTACCAATACTACCTCAACAACCAAGGGTTGTATATTCAATGCAACCAGCCCAACCTGTGTTGAATATTCCCATTACACCTGCTATTGTGACTATGTCACAAGTACAAGCACCACCTATTGTGTGTCAACCTCAACTCTTGCAGGTTACAATACAACAGCCTCTTGTGTTCGCTCGAATATTCCTTACTTGGAACGACTCAGGCTCAAATGGGTGTTATCACCCTGCATCTTGGTCAATCATCCAGTATTGCGCAGCAACAAATGGTCCAACAACCATGGCTGGTACAATATCAACAACCACAATTCCAGCACACTTACCGAGGACCTGAGCAACAAGGCTTTGTAAGTAATGGAAAACCGCATTTTCAAAATGGTTATCAACAACCATACTATATTGGTTATATCCATCAACCTTATCAAAGTTACCAGCATCAGATACATTATGTCGGTATGCAAAGACCTATTGCTCAGCCAATCCCATCTTATCCTAGGTATGCTTCACCAAACCTGAATCAACAGTTGCCTTTTGTAGCAACTCTAGAATTACTAGATTTGAACCGGTTGATGAATGATCCAATTGCTTACGCCCCTTGGTGGCCAGCGATTCCTCATAAACTTCCCTCTGATATTCCTAAATTCAACGGAAATCTAGGTGAAGATCCATCGAATCACATAATGACTTTTCATTTTTGGTGCTCATCTAACACCCTAAATGATGATTCGATTAGGCTTCACCTTTTTCAACGAACGCTAACTGGTTTGGTAGCGAAATGGTACATTGAATTGCCTAGAGCTTCATTTGATAACTTCAGCACCCTTGCCACTACCTTTCTAACCCACTTTCAGTTACCCATAAGCTACGAAATGGGGACAAAACTCCTAACCAACTTTAAACAAACAACAGCCACTCACATATCTAATCATATTCATGAGTGGTGACTTCGTCGTCGAATGGTAAAGATGTATGTTCCTGATCAGCTTCTAGCTGAGTGGTTTATTAAATCATTATTTCCTTCTATTACAGAGGATGTGGCGAAGGGAGGAGTCGTCACTGAAGAGCAAGTCGTTGCTCGTGCTCAATATTTAGACTTGATCTATACTCAGTCTGGCACGCTCTATGACAAAATTCCTAATGCTCCTAGACCGGAGTTTTCCATTCCTCCCCCTACTAAATCAAACAGGGACTCTCACGCTGGTGACGGCATGATCGGTACCTCAAGCACTCAAACTGCAAAACCTCCATCTGGTCTCTAGTCAAAAACCAAATGATAAACCTCTTGCCTCGGATATTAATGTCGTGTCATCTGACAAGGGCAAGAATCCAAAGCAGCCGGGGGGTAAGAAGAAGGGGAAAGAAAAAAAGAAGAAACAGGAAGATTCGACTCCTGAGAAATCTTCTGGAAACCCTGCTGGGCAAAAGAAACCTCCTCCTCATTTTCCATGTTTGATATGTAATGAGGATCATTGTACGAGAGATTGTCCACACCGAGCTGAGATTGAAAAGTTTTCAAAGACTTCAAGACCTCATCGGTATTGACTGATCCGTTTCCAAATCCAGAAACTAATATGGTTGCTATCAATCATGCTTCCCCGTCCCAAGTGTTTATGTTATCCATCACGAAATAGAAAAATGATGCTTTGATATTGACAAGGAATAAAGACTATGGGAATCCACAGTCATCGAACAACAAGGTTACAGATCAACCCAGTAATTCGACAACAACTTCGCCAAAAGTTGTTCTGCCCATCATTCCTGAATTAACTATAAATCCACCAAAGGGAGTAGTCCATAAATCGACATTTAATCCTCATGCCCGAGTAGCACAGAATTATAATATAGTGGAAGATCTAGCTCAATCGCCATTCGCTATGTCGACACTTGAAGTACTGCAGAATTGCCCCTCCCAAAAATAGGCTTTGTTATCAGCAATAGGTGGAATTGACCCAGTGGATTCCAATCTTGTGGAATTTAACCATAAAGGATATGAACCTCAGTTACTGGCCCAACTCGCTTTCCTTATACAGGTAAAAGCCCTCAACAAAACTATTCATTGAACAATCATTGATGAGGGGGCATCTACCTGTATTATGTCAATGAGTTGCTAGAAAACTTTAGGCTCACCACCCTTGTCACGATCATCAATGACATTAAAATCGTTTGATGGAAGAACATACACACCGTGTGGGATTTTAAGTAACTTGCAAGTTGAACTGGGGGACAAGAAAGTAGAAATTGAAGTCGAGGTCATCGATGGAAACCTCGAATACAATATCTTACTGGGAAGGCCATGGATTTATGCTATGGCCGCAGTTGTGTCAACATATTTTAGAAATATTGCATTTCCCTTCCAAGGTGGAATTACAATCGTTGACCAACTAACATTTTTCCCCAACAATTCACAAGCTACTGGAAGCATTCCACTGATCCATGGAAGCTATCAATCACTTCAAAATGTAAGAATAGGTCTCCTAAAAGACCCTTCCTTAATGGGTTCTTTTTCCTCCCACCTCTAAGTAATCTAGCGGAAGTGGCCACATTGGAAACCTGTCATATGATATCTTCTACATCATCAAAGATTAAGAAGAATTCTGACCATTTTGATAGTGTCGATCATCACCAAGTGTTGCCCCCAAGCCCTATAGAATCTCTGTAGCAATCAATTTTCTGGGCCTAGGCGTCGAACCCAAATCAACACTTAGCAAGTTTTTGGATAGACAGGTCTCTAGAGTATGGCACCTCTTCTGATCCTTGGTCTCGTATACATTCTACAGAAGAAGGAATCATTCAGTCAATGATGATAGGAGAGGCACCATGGGAAGATTACCAACATCATTCCCACCTTCAAGATAACAACAAAGGTTATTCTAGTGACCTTAATCATCCTTCAGTATTCGATTTTCTATCAAATACTGTAAATACAGTGGATTCTGAGTGAAATTATCCAATATTGAGGAAACTATAGCCATTAATGTCTCGACCAAACCTAATGTTGTAGAGAATATTCATGTTGGAAAAACTTGTTCTCCTTCAGAACTGGAAATATACTGCGCTCTCTTTCACGAATTCAGAGATGTCTTTGCATGGTCATATGAAGAAATGCCAGGCATTGAATCGAGCATCGTTGAACATGAAATCAAGATGTATCCAGATGTCAAACCAGTACAGCAACGGCTTCAACCGATTCACCCAAAGAAAGCCGCTGCCACTAAGGCAGAAGTTGAAAAACATTTACATGTTGGTTTCATTTACCCTGTTCCTCTCACTGATTGGGTATCGAACATTGTTCCTGTGATGAAAAAGCAAGGAACGATTAGAATGTGCATCGATTATAGGGTTGTAAATCAAGTGTGTCCAAAGGTCAACTACCCTACACCCTTCATCAACCAGATAATTGATGAATGTGCCAGATGTGAAATCTTTTTACTCATGGATGGATTTTCCGGATACAACCAAATCAATATCCGCCCACAGGACCAGTCGAAGACTGCATTCATATGTCCGTGGGGCACATTCGCGTACCGTAAACTACCTTTCGGTTTGAAGAACGCAGGGGCAACTTTTCAGAGGGAAATGAACTATGACTTCCATGACATCAAGCACATCGTTTAACCATATCTCGACAATCTACCGACTCATTCGCGAAAGCGGAATGATCATCTGCAGCATTTGAGAGCCATATTTCTACGTTGTCGACACTATAAGATATGACTCAATTCGCACAAGTGTGTGTTTTGTGTTGGTTCTGGTCAATTACTTGGTTTCGTAGTTTCTAAGGACGGAATTCGACTTGACCCTTGTAAGGTTCAGGCAATCCTTGACATGCCTTCACCTTCAAATTTGCTTCAGATTCAAAAACTCCAAGGGAAAGAAAACTTTCTAAGGAGGTTCATTCCAAATTACGCTGAACTTGCTAAAGGTTATATGTGTCTTTTGAAAAAAGAAGTACCCTTCAAGTGGGATCAGGTTGCGCAAGCTTCCTTTGATGCTTTAAAAGGTTCCCTAGTAAAAGCATCATTAATGTATACTCCTGACTATCAAAAAGACTTTAACCTGTATCTAGCCACCACAGATACAACTATCGCCATGGTTTTAGTGCAAGAAGAAAATGGAATAGAACATCTTGTATATTATTTAAGCCGCAACTTAAATAATACAGAACGCAGGTATTCCTATGTTCAAAAGCTGGAATTATCAACTGTTCAAGCAGTACAGAGATTTCGACACTATATTCTCTCTCGCAAAACTACCATTTTATCATATTGCAACCCTATGACATACATCATGTCACGTCAATTACTAGGGGAAAATATTCCAAATGGATAGCCATTTTGCAAGACTTTGATCTGGAATTCACAAAATCCAAATCAAAGAAATCTCTAGTCTTCACAGAGTTACGTTGTGACCTCCCATCATCGTCCAAAAATTCAACATCTAAAGCGCCAATCGTGGATGAGACACTATTTCTGATATCGTCAAGCGATCCATGGTACGGAGATATATTGGTCTATCTCCAAACCCAAACTTTTAGACCTAACAACTCTCGCTCTGAACAGCTATGTATTCGACACCAAGTAAAAGAGTACATGATCGTCAGTGATACGCTTTACTGTCGTGGTGTCGATACAGTTTTGCGAAGGTGCCTCACGCATGAGGAGGCCGAAAAAGTCCTAAATGACTGTCATTCAGGTGCGTGCGGGGGGGCATCTATCTGGTTACGCTACTGCACAAAAGATCATACGAGTTGGTTACTTCTGGCCCACTATATTCAAGGATTGCATAATTGCAGTCAGAAGTTGCCATGCTTACCATATTTTTGATCGCAAAACCAGATTACCACCGGCACCACTACACCTAGTAGTTGTTGTTGGGCCATTCGCTAAATGGGGCATAGATTTCATGACATGTAACCCCACCTCGACCGGGGGGAATGGGTATATTATAGTTGCTATCAACTATTTTACAAAATGGGCTGAGGCGATACCTACATTAAACAATAGCGACGAAACAGCTGTTCTTTTTTTTAATCATGTAGTCTCTATATTTGGTGTCCCGCAGGCTATAGTCACAGATCATGGGTCGCATTTTCACAATCACATGATGGTTGAATTAACTACCAAATTAGGACTGTCCCACGATAGTTCTACTCCATATTATCCGTAGGCTAATGGACAAGTTGAGGTGATCAACAAAGTCCTTAAGTGCATGCTGCAGAGAATGATTGGAGTCCACAAACAGAATTGGCATTTGATCCTATACTCAGCCCTGTGGGCATATAGGACTTCGGTGAGAAATGCGACAGGATTTACGCCCTTCCAGTTGGTGTATGGTCTAGAAGTTGTCTTACTAATTCAGTGTGAAATTTCATCTCTCAAGCTCGCAATTGATCTGCTTCTCGAAACTTCAAAGGAAGAGGCTCATTTCTTGGAACTAATCCACTTGGACGAAACCCGTCGTGATGCTGCGCTGGCTAACTAAGCACATAAGAAATGTGTCAAAAGTGAAATTTGACAAAAATGTCAAGCCTCGTGCCTTCTCAGAAGGTGACTTGATCTTGTTGTATGATCGGGACTGACAAATTGGGAGCAGGTAAGTTCGAACCATTATGGATGGGCCCCTACAATGTTAAACGAGTATTGGCAAAAGGAGCCTACGAGCTGGAGGATTATGATGGGATTCCACTTTCGCAACCTTGATATGGGTTGTATCTTAAGCGTTATTATGCTTGATTAAGTGTAGTTATCTCTTTGAATAAATACTTTTGTTACATTTTTGTTTTCTTTTAGAGTTATTATTTTGGTTACGTAATCCACTTTGCATTTGTTGCAGATGTCAGACTTTTCGGAATCATTTGTTGGGTATGCTAATGGAGCTAGTCATAGTACACAGAATCTATCTTCTGCAGCCTGGGCCATTTTTTCTCCAAGCGGCGAGTTAGTAAGTTTCAGGGGGATATGTATTGGTCGATTAATGAACAACAACGCTAAGGATAGGGCGTTGATTGAGCTCCTCTCTGATGCCATTTCACATGGCATACACCAGCTTGTTGTCAGGCTAGATTGGCAACTCGTCGTACTACAGCTTACTGACGTCTATTCCTTTCGGAACCCAGCTATTTATCGTATGTTCCTAAGAGTCAGGATTTTGGAAAGACAGTTTCATTCCATTCAATATCAACACATTTCTAGAAACTTAAACACATTAACCGATTCATTAGCAAACTATGTGTTAGATAGACATTTGTAGCATTTGTAAAGAAAGCATTTTCACATTAACATTTGCATCAGGATTCCATAACTTAACCAAGATAAAAACTTCAAAAATCAAAAATATATAAGTGTTTATAGTTTTTACAAAATGTTTTGTGTCCAAGACAAAATCGGTCATATGACCAAGAAACTCAAAATGAATGCAGAAAAGCATCCTAGACTAATGATGCTGGTGATAACATGTCACCACCTATGCAATCATGCGCAAAAGCCGGGTCCATCAACTCGACACACCAGTGGTGTGGCGCTGTAACCTCAAGGGTGACTTGTCGATCCTCACATCCTAAATACCGAGAGTAAGGCCCTCGATCTGATCCTGCAACACCACCAGGGTCTCCAATATGTCCAAATCTCGAAGGACGACCCTCCCGACAGCCTCTCCTGCTGGAACGTCCGCTACCGCCCGTGGGCATACCTCTGGTCACATTGGCCCAATATCTGCACCCACATATGAGTTCGATTAGTCTTGATAACATTTAAAAACACAAAAACATTATAAAACTGATAAACAAAAATGTGGTCAAATCATTTTACCTATGGTACTCCACTGTTCGCCAGTTGGTAACACCAAATCCGAGTCGCCTCGGAAATCCATCTCGACGTATGGATACTCTGAAAAGACCATCTCTTGATGGTCGAACCACTCAAAGAAGGAATCAGAGAAGGAAATATGTGATTAACCAGCATGTCTGGCCATAAGATCAACCCACCTATGCATCCGTGGTTCCCTCGGTGCTAGTAATCCTAATGAAATGTACTGTGGCTGCATCAGTGGAATCCTCTCCAAGGTGAAAGTAGTCAAGATGGAACCGTAGCTGAAGTTCTTGGATCTTCCATTCTTTACCTTAGAGAGCTGTTCTTTTATAACAAGAAGTACCGCCTCACACCAGTTGAACACCTTTGGTTCTAGGCATTCCAGGGCATACTGCATGTAAGATATGTTGGCCAAATGAAGAGCCACACTGCCAGCCAATCTAGCAAAGGTAAATAAAATGGTCCTCAAGGGTCGATCAATGACATCCCGAATATTGATCTTGCCATCCCTGCTAGGTTGAGATCCATCTCTACAAAACTGGCGAATATAACCTCTCACAGATTCGTCCCCACGGGCAAATCCTAACAATGAGAGAGGGGCACCACACCTCAATAACCCCTTCAGAAAGTAGATATCCTCAATGGTCAATGGGATATATTTGCCTCTGATCTGGAATACCTGTTTGATCGGATCCCAAGCATCGAGAAAATACTGCAACAAACTGATTTGTTGCCTCATGCTGGATATGTGGAAGAATTTGAGCAAACCACAGTTTCATAATGCAGTAACCGTACCCTGGTCATGTAAGGCAATCATGTCCTCTTCTTCATGTTCGCGTTCACACCATGTGACGACCATCTTGATCCGATAAATCTCTGAAACACAAACAAAAGATGAATTAGAACCCTGATTTGAGCAAAAACAAGCAAACATTTCATGAAAAATCACTATGTAAATTTTCCCCTTTGCGCCCATCGCACCTTTCCTGTGCATAAGGTGAGGTGCATACTGACTGGCCAGTGTCCAGCTTAGTATGCATCCCAATTTTCAAATGCAGGCCGGGTGCGATGGATGGAGAACGAGTTCTTCAAACCCCAAGGGCCCAGAAGAAGGGAAAAACATGCTCAAAATCAAAGAAGAATGGTATGAAAATGAAGAGCTCAGGGTTAGCTCCTGCCTGGTCCTAATGGCGCGGAGAATAGTCCACCGGATCTCACGAAATCAGCTGATGAAAATTGAGCGGGAAAACCACTCCAAAGTTCCAAAATCCCAAATTCGAAATGAAATGGTATAAATGAGAGGTAAAACTACTTCTTATGTTACTATTCACGTACTCCGAGTAAAATGTTAGTTTTTTAATTCATTTTTCGGGCATATATATGTATTTCTAACCATTTTGATGGAGCAATTAAGCAGGTTGTACGACCATCAAAAGAATCTAACATATTAACTGGTGAATTGAACATCTTTGACTATTATTACGAGCAATTTTTTCGCAAGATTCAAGCTCGTTAAAAAATAAACCTGCTGCCGAGAATATGTTCCCCTAGAGTTCAAGCTCGTTAAAAAATGAACCCACCTTCGGTAAATAACCTTTGTGATTGCCATTCTATCTGCCTTTCGAACCTTGATTGTGTTCCTTCCATCAACTCCATCCGTTTGGCCGATCATACGCTTCCACTTGATTGTTTACCATTTTGAGGAACAGCTGCGATGAGTGGTCCTGTTAGCCACCCTCTTCACACTGCCATGTTTTGAGAAGTTCCAAGATTACTGAGAACCAGCTGCTACCCTAGACGCCACTCGTTCCTAAAAAAACGAGTCTACTTTAAACTCTTTCCAGACTCGCTAAATATGAAAATATTGTCGAGCAATTGGACTCTCCAGCTCACTAAAGTGATTGGAAGTGCCATCCCTCCTATATTTTAATCTTTTTGGACCTGAGGGATTATCCCACAAAAAGATCAAGCGCTTGTCTTTTTCGGCTCACTAAAGTGATCGGAAAAGTCATCCCTTTTGTATTATTTTAATATTTTTTGGACTCAAGGGATTATGCTACGAAAAAGAATTGTTGGAGTTCCCTTTTCTTCCCTTTTCAAACTCTCTAAACACGAAAAGGACCGAATTGTCTTTATCGTTAAACTCGTTAAAACAATAGTGACAAACTTGTCCATCTAGACAAGAATGAGTTTCACTGTCACTAGGCATGCTAAAACATAGTGACAAGTTTGCCCAAAGGGAAAATTATAGAACAATCACATGTTATCCTCCTCAAGCTTAACAAAAATAAAGAGGTATTGGTCAGCAATGACTGGGGAAAAAGGGAAGAAAACTTGAAGAACTTTATTGGTAGCAGGTCGCTCTTGAACATGACACTTTCACTCCATCACCATGATTGAGTTGGGTTGGGTTATTCCATTCACTGGTCATATCACCATTGGTCCTCCATACCATCCATATTTTGGGGTTAACGCTACCGATCCATCTCGGTGTCTCTGATATGTTCAAGAGAAGTCATTCAGAGAATTCACCATCCAGCTAATGCCTCATCCAATGCAATACCTCCGCCCTCCATTTTTCATGACCACCATCCCTGAACCTTGTATCATCAGATCGTTTTCACCTCCACAAAATCATTTGCTTCATTTCATGTCATAGACGTGGGATACATTGAGGCCCTCCTACGACAGGTCACTTCTTGTCGACATCAGTTCATTATCCAAGAAGTTGACTTCGAAACAACCCTTTCAGTACTTTGAAGCTTGCATGCCTCAATTGCAAGTTTCTCAACCAGGAGATTTTGTGTGGTGTTCAACATCAGCTCATATATTCACACCACGTGAATTGTACTATAGTCCCTTGAGGGTCATCATCATTATCGGTGATTCCTCTCGCGCTTGTTAATAGCTTACATTATCGGTTGGTAATCAGGCAATGTCTTTCCATGTTCGACTTCAGAACATCTTTTCACATGGATCGACTTGTACATCGGGAGAAGATTGAACGAGTTTGAAGACACCAGATCTAGTTTCATCCATCCGGGCTGCGATATATTCAAGAATATAAAGACATCAAATGTACACAGAAGCTACACAGATGATCATCCAAGCTAAGGGATGATGACTCTACATACAAAGAATCACCAGTCTGTAACTGCAGACGATTATCTGTCCTATGTACATGAAAATGAATTTGTAAAGATGAGCATGGGAATGCCCGCCTCAGCTAGATCATGAAAATAATATGGTGATGATGTATTATATTGTATCTTATACATGTCACCTTCGAGTTCGAATACCTCAGATCCTCATGATAAAGCATTTCACCCGACATCAAAAGATTTATGACTTCATGCTTTAGGGGGCAACTGTTATAAACATATTTGGGCACTGCAACCCCAATCTGATATGTCGATAAACCAAGGGCTCTTTAACCTCTAAAGGTGTTGTTTCATACCCTAAAGGATTATAATCAACTGATTACATCATACCCTAGAAGTTCCACCTGAAAAACCACTCAGAACTGGCCAAAACTGGACCATATTGACTGCTCCACTGTTAAGGTGTGATGCATACTGGCTATTACACTAGCCAGGTGCGATGCATACTGAAGAAGCCTTCTGTGGGGTGCGATGAGCGAGAATGGACAAATGTATGAGACAGTTTGCTAAGTGGATGCTCATGGAATCTTCTAGAAATTTCCTCTATGACACTTGCCTCTCTGAATTCGCCTAGGCATGAGTAAGAGATCCAAGAAATCTCCAAGTGGAACTAAGAACTACAAGTGGAATGACACTAATCAAAAACCTAAAGATGACTCACACCTCCGCAAACATCTATAAATGGATCCCTCATCTGAGAGATCTAGAGGCTGGAATTTTGTAATTTGTAAAGAAGTGTTGTTAGTTTGTCTTTGAGAAGAAGCATTGTATTGTTGGGTGATCTTGCTTTTCATGAGGTGAAGAGGGCTTTGATGTTGAGAGGATGATGCTGGATCAGACAGCTGGCTTGTAATTCTCCCTTCTACTTTAATAAAGTTCTTTGAGTTTTCCTCCATACAATCGTGTACTTGTGAATCTTGTTATTTGTGAATGCAATTGTATGTTCAATGTATTTCTGATCCTGCATTGTTTATAATATTATAGATCGAGATGCTTTGATGGTGTTTTGTTACTTTGTTTCTATAGGTATTCTCTAAGTGGGACAAGTAGGAGAAGGGTTGCAAGCTCTATCGAAGAAAAGAAAAATTGAGCAAGGAGTCAAGCGGAAAATCCAGGTTGGTCCCTTTGCTTCTCTCTTATCTATCATACATAAAGGAAATCACAAATTGCTTTAATTGTTTGTTTCTAAGATAGCTACCAATCTTAGTGGGACTAGCAAATCGAAAAGACACTAGTTTTCCCGGAAACACTAATCAACACCACTTTCTCCTAGAAACAAATGTTGGTAGATATCAAACCATGAAAACAAGAGAACAATGTCAGAAAAATAATAAGAATAATAATAATAAATTGCTTATAATATATTATTAATAAGTTTCACTGCAACAAAATGAAATAATTTAATGTCTAAGCCTAAAATAAGAACACGATAAAATCAAAATAATTTCTAGTGCATATTGAAATAAATAAATAAATAAATCGTGGAAAACAAATTCTCAGCTATATTTTGAACAGGACAAATAAAAAGTGCAACAAGAAGATACTAATTGAGAGATACATATAAATTACAAGATATAGTTAACCTGAAACTGCACACATATAAATCAAAATAGAAAATGTTTACATCGTATGTCATATATTGAAAACAATGTCTACTATTGTTTTAACTTAACACATAACAAGAGGATCAATGTATATTCACCCTTTTTTCTACTCATCATTTAATGCACAAACCACAGTTTCTTTTGTATTGATAGAAAAAGGCCTTTTTCCCATATATTTATATTCTTTAAGCTGGATCTTATAATAATTCCTCAAGATGCATATGAACTTTCAGAACTCAACCAACATCTTTTCCACTATGTAAATTCTCTTCTGGTTTACAATTGATACAATCCAATGATAGATAAGGGAAATTCAGAGAGAATTTATTAATACTAGCTTTTTGGTTGACAATAACAACTATTCTATTTAGAAAATTCCAGCAATTTTTTGTTTGAGTATTCATGTTATTTGGCATATTTATTTCTAATCATGTAATTGACTCTCCCCATATTAATTATGTTTTGAATGTTTAAGTATTTGCCTTTACAATAATTGTTCTTGATTATGCTTATATTATCTTTGGTTCAAAACACCTTATAATCACATTGTTTTTTATGTCACATCTTATCACAAGAGTGAATACAAGTGAGTGATATAAATGGAAAGACTCTCCATCCTCTATTTATATGAAAGGTAAGGGAGAACGACAGTACTATGTATGTATGTATGGATTTGTGATGACCCAACTCAATACAAATGTGAAATGGTTTATGAATACCTAATCAATGTCAACATAGATCTACTCAACCTTAAAATAAAGGCCACCACTGAGCTACTCATCATGTAGGAGAATATAATCTTTGAATTGGCCATCTAATAAAGAAGAATTGTAAAGAGATGTAAATACAAGAGAAAGTGGGTATAAAAGGGAGTTGGCATACCCAACTCAATGAACACTCAATCATAGTTGGAAGAAGAGAGTGGCTTTGTGATTACCCAACCATAAAAGTTGACACAATAAGTTGTTGGAAGAATGCTACCACCAATTGTTTATCATCTAGAGAGTGTGACACTCAACTACCCATCTGTAAGAAGTGTTCGAAGAAACATCATGTATAGGAATCAACTCTAAGTTGTTCATCCCCTAAAGGAAATTGATCATTGAACTAAACATATGTTGAAAGAATGTTGGTGAAATGCTAAAAACTCTTCCAAAACGTGACCGAAACACTTGTATGACGTTTCTTTATTTGGAAAAACCACCAAAGCATTTTGAGGTTGGAGATTAGTGTTTTGTAATAAAGCCTTGGCATGGAACTGTGAAGAAAATAAGAGTAGAAGACATCTTGCATCGGAGGATGTGTTGGAGTGATTCTTGTATATTGGATCTTCTTGGTTGCTATGGTTTTTTTTATTTTCCCTAGCTACGATTTTGGAAGCTACACCAGTTTGTACTAGTCTTGAAAAGGCTATGGTATCTACATGTACTTATCTTGAGCATATTAATGAAATTTCCAATTGTCCAAAACTTGCTCAATTTCCACATTTGATTTTCACATATATATATATATATATGTTATCCATGCTCACTTTTGTTGAAAACTAAAGAAGTTTATTGTGTGTAATCTATTATTTTATTTCCTTGTTCAATGTTTCCCAAGCATGTAACGAGACTCTTCAAATATAGAAAGCAAAAAAAATAGAAAGTTCCCATGTAACACATATATAAAGATCAAACATGTGATTTTTTCCAAATTGATATTTTTCTTAGAAATAAATAATAATATGGGACATATATCATTAGAAACAAATATTATTGACCCATTTATAGTTGTTTGGAAACACATTCTTATGAACACACATGGTTTATGAACTATAAGTTAATAATAAATATCCATATCAGAAGCATAAAAGGAGAAATGAATTGCATATTAACGTTGTTTGCATCCCAAACCCTAACTATTTTATTGAATGATGATGTAGCCAAATGAGTTGAATTAGGACTGAAACACACATCAATAATTAATAAGTTATTCTCTTCCACGGCACCTTCAACTCCTAATGACTCCATATTCCACAACATTACCTACATTCCAACATAATAATCCATAATAACTTAGTCACCACTCGAGTCCTTATGCAAATTGAATTGTGAATGACAAACATGTAGATGGAAACCATTCCTTACATTCTTCTCGTGTCCAACACTATCTAGTAATTTACCATCAAAATAGAAGTGGTAGCATACAACTTTACTCATACTAGCTCAATGGAAACCAAACTAACTAAAGAACAATGTAAGTTAAAAAAATGTGTTTGTGTTGATACGATTGGTGTTTGTGACATCTCATAAGCCAAACAATGCCAACAAATATCAACAGAACCTCAAATAAAGATAAGATATTTACAAATAGTCTCTCTATTTCTTGCTTAATGCAACATTTATAGTGATGTAGTAGTCTCCATACTTGTACAACTCTAGCTTGGACCTTTTTCTCATACCTTTTGATGAGCCCCAAAAATGGATAATTATATGGGCTCATTCAGCCTCTTCATTTGACTTAATCCACCATTCTCATTAGTTTATTGCATGTTTTTTATTATATTTATTCTAATAAAGTGAATTGGGTTAGTCATTATGCCAACAAGTCTAATGGGTACTTTGTGCAGTGTTTTGGTCAATTTTGAGACAAAATCAAAGGTTTTAATGAGCACTTGGCAACCAAATTCATGGAAGAACAAGGGAGAGGATTTTTAGGAAGGTGTCCCCTTCATTTATGGGCCCTTACCTCAAATTCTCCACCATCAGCTCGGAGTTCAAGGGCCACCAAATCAATTATCACAAGGGTAGCCGAGCAAGTGCTAGTAAAAGTGTTGTTAACTACAAGTTTTGGCAGTCGAGTTCCTAAAGTTTAGGAGGGCTGTTGGGGTCCTCAATTTGTATAAATAAGAGGGCTTAGAGCTTCATTTTGGTTAGCCAGTAGTTAGTCACTTTGTAGGCAGAAGTTAGCTAGTTTGTAGTTCGATTTTAGTCTCTCTTTAGGCAATAATTTAGCTCTGCATTTCAGCACATTTTCAAGTTTTCCTTGTGGACGATTTTGATGTAATTTTTCTTTTCTTGCTCAATAAAGATGAATCCAGCTTTGCACCAGCTCTAAATCTCTTTTCGGAGGCTGTAGCTCTTGGGGTTGGGACCATCTAAAGTGCCCAGTACTTCCTTTCTTTACTTTCATGTGTCTTTGTTGCATTCTTAGAATAAAATCTGCTATTTAAATTTAAATCTTGGTTTGTTATTTAGGTTGCTTTTTAGATTTAAAGTAGCTTTTCATGTTCAGATTTAGTTGATAGATTAGTAACAGGGAATATCTCTAGAAAAAGACCATCAAGCACCTCTGATCTCACCTCTCCCTCAGTGGGATCGTGAGCTAGGAAAAAGGTGACATTGCTGCCAACACAAACGTTGTTTTGCTCTACCATGCAATCCTTAGTGTACTGTTTTCATTTGCATAAGTTAGTTACGTGTTCAGATCTCTGAAGTGTTTCATTGCATAGTTGATATACATGGTTTTCTTTCAAATAAAGCTGTTGTTCATTCACTTTATTGTTAGTTAGATTAGACTAGCTAGGACTTTGATTACTTGCAAGACTTTGTTGATTCAGTTGAATGTACACTGTGCAAAGAATCTCTACCACTCTTTCATCCACCTAAGCTTCATCAAAGCCATCTGTTCCATCTCCTAGCTAGGTTCCTCGTCTCACATCTGTCCTTTTGCTCACGTAACCCTACCTTTTTGTGCAATCATTGGTCCAACCTTCTTTGAGCCAAGTCAGCCTTCTACACCTTCTCACCACTCCATCCACTAGTCTCTGGGTCACTCCAGGCCCCTATCCTACCTCCATATCCATTCATGCATCTTCCCTCACTCACCCATCCTCTAAAATCCAATTTTTAAACATCCTGTAGAAATTTCTGAACATCCTGTAGGAAATTCTTGAACATCCTGTAGAACCCCTGCAGACTTCCTATAGAAGCTCACAAATGAGGTTTCTTGACAGCCAAACTTTGTGAAACTCTCTGGAAGGGTGTTAGGGACTCCTTAGACCCTCTCTGAACCTTCCCAACCTTTTCCAAGCATTTCTCCTCCTTGATCCACCCCTACACAGTAAAGAACAGTGAAAGCATATGCCTGATGAAACTGACAACTTAATCAAAAATACAAAAAGATGTTTTCTTAGGACATAGGTAGTCTAGACACATGTATTTTACCTTCATAGAAGTAATGGCATCTATTTTAGTAGTTCTCATTCTCATCTTTGCATCAGTAGGACTAGCTGGTAGAATAAGGGTTTGCTAGGGTTTGCGCTTTCCTTCAGTTTTTTCAGTTTCTTTCCGCAAGTAGATTAGCTTCCTTTGAGCTAGCTTTCATCCATCAGTTAAAAAGCTTCTTCTAAGAGCTCATAGAAGTTGGCTTAAGCTCCTAGCGGACTTGTGCCAGCTAACCAAGTGACAGCTGCGGCAAGAGCTAGTACTTATGCATACAGCACCGTCGCTTCCAAATTTGTTACGAACTACCGGGTTGATAAAATTAAAGAAGGGAGTTCCAGGAGTTGCAGCATTATTGCTGCAATACTGGGGCCCACCACTCTTTTTTTCACCGTTGCCGGGGAAGCGTCAGAGTATTGGTGATTGCTGCTATTCTTCTATTTTCTACTACAACCTTCTACTCAGTAGTTTATTTCATTTCCATTCTGCAATTTCATTTCCGCAAAAGTAGAGTAGACATTTCCTTCTTCCATAGATTAGTATTTTAATTCCGTAATTTCAATTCTGCAAGCGTAGATTAGCATTTCAATTCCGTAAGCGTAGCTTAGCATTTCATTCCTGCAATTTCATTTGAGCAAAATAGATTAGACCTTTCCTGCTTTCATTTCAATTCCGCATTTTCATTTTAGCAAGATAATTGGTTGCAGTTCAATCTATTTTAGTTTTGCAGGTACAAGTAGAAAAAAAATAAAAAATAAACCAAAAAAAAATTCTTTCATGCCCTGTAGGAGTAGAGATAAGTTAGAAAAATGATTGCACAGCACCCCCACTGCTTCACACAGCCAACCTTCTCTCTTCTTCGATGGCTATGATTAAGAAGAACCCCTAGGCAGACATCAAGGCATATTTAAAGAACTTCTAGGGGAGAAGAAGAAGAAGAAAACATTCCTCTGGAGCAAATGGCTTCAAATAGGAATGTTGGGAGCAGTATCTTGTCCCAAAATGAATTTGCAAATCAGATGGAAGATTTCAAGAGCGAGGTGAGGCAGTTTCTTGCCATGCAACTGGATACCTTGCAGATCCAAAGGAAGCAAGAGGAAGCCAAAAGGGCTTTGGCCATATTTTGTCCTAGGTGCACTAGAAAGCATCCTAGGAACGAATGTCCATTGTACTCCATAGAAGTGTGTTTTGTCTGTGAAGAATACCATTCTACAGATCAGTGCCCTTCCTTGCCTTGAATCAAAGTTGCATATCAAAGGGCCAAAGAAGTCACTAAACCACTCTATTTCATGAACCAAAGGAGGTCACATGGACCCATACCTTACCAGTAGGAACTGCAAGGGACATCTGAGACCTATTATGACCCCTATCAAGCCACTTTCATGCCTTCTTAGGGTCCCCCTGCTCATCCTTCCTGGTTCACACCTCCTCCTTGTTCCTTCACAGATCCATATTATGCCCAACCATCTGCTCATTCGTTTCACTCTTATGCTCAGCCACAGCCTCAGTGGAATGCACCTCATCAGGGGTGGAGGCCCCAGTACAACTCTCCTCCCACTCATTTTCCTCCACCACCTGCTCAACCGCAACCATCGCCTCCTACTCCACCAAGGCAACCCCAAATGCCTGCCCAACCACAACCTCATTCACATCCATCTCAAAAATACACCTCCACTCAACTACCCATGCCACCATTTCCAAACCCGCACATTGGAATAGCTCAACCCAATTGCAAATCTGAGGCACAACATGTCCAAATGACTCCTCTTGAGCTCAATGATCTTCGCCATAGCTCAAAAAGAGTATTGCCAAACAAAGATTATATTGACAACATTGAAGGAGAAAAGGCAAAAGAAGATTCAAAAGAAGAGATCAAAGAACCATGGGTTGCACTTGATGAAGAGAAGGCACCAAAATCAGAGATCGAGAGAGTTCCCTCATGGTTACCATCAAATCTTCCATGTCTTCAAGAGAAAGATCAAAAAAAAGAGGAAGACGAGAAAGTCATGGTAGAAGGTGACATGAAACATGATCCAGATCAACAAAAGTACCAAGGATATCAGAGCTATATTGAGATATGGTTTCAGACGTTCACTAAGTTGCAGCAGTACTCTCTTCCGCAGCTATGCTTGATCCCTTCAACGTCAAATCATTTGGTCTCTGAAGTCCAGCTAGCTGTCAAAGCATGCATTTCAAGCCTCCACATCAGTTTTTCTCTAATCTCGATGTGCACATGGCTCCATTGGAAGTATTCTTATACTTGAGAATGATTTTTTTTTTCAAGTAGGCTAGGGTAGAAAAAAAAAAAGAAAAAAAAAAGAAAGAAAAAGAAAAAAAAAGGGAAAAAATAAAAAAAATGGAAATAAGAGAAAAAATCTAAGGTGAAAACCTCCTCGGAGGCACCTTAGATTGGCTCATTGATTGAAAACCTCCATGAGGCGGTCAGTGGGTTGAAAAAAAAAATAAAAAAGAAAAAAAGAATAAGATACTTAGGTGAAAACCTCCCTTGGAGGCGCCTAGGGCAGGAAATTAGGGTGAAAACCTCCATGAGGCACCCTAGTTGTTTTTCAAAAAAAAAAGATAAAAAGAAAAAGAAAAATAAACCTAATTTCCATTGACTAATTGCAGGTTGCAAGAGGGACATTGCAAGTTAGGAGGATCGCTCAAAACAAAGACAGAGGAAGTTCTAGGCTTTCTACAGGAAGCTACAGGCATTTCTATTTTTGTATTTCTACAGGAAACATCCTATAGAACCTTTGGACGAACCAAATTCAATTTTAAAAGGGAATATGATGGTGGGAATCTATTGGTTAGGCCTGCAAGCACCTATGTGTCCATCCCTCGCCTTTTTCCATCATTTTTCCACCTCATTGTGCTTCTACAGTGTGCTTCTTCAGGAAGTTCCTGTAGAAATTGTAGGAAGCTAGAAATGGATTTCAAAAAGGCGGGTTGGCAAACATGGTAGCTTCCTCAAGGGTTCAAAAGTCCTCCTACAATCTTCAAACTCCTCCTCCATCATCTCCATACCTGCATCACAGCCCAAGTTCATTTTTCTTACCATGCAACAAAACTGCAGAATGCCTTGAAGCAAAAATACCTAGAACATAATTTGTTTTTTTCCTAACCTGAAAACCATGCATCCATTTGAAAAACCGTTTTACGGGTAATCATACAGGGGTGAGGGAAACATTCCTGAGCAGTTTCAGCCAATTCGGATGCATGGTTTCCGAGAAACCGATCTCTGAAATATTTAGCCATTTTCCTTTCTTCTCGAAATTTGTGAATCCATTGATCGCATTTTTTCTATGGGAGGGGCATCATGATGATAGGAACATTCTTAACAAGTTTTAGATCGATCTGATCTATCGTTTGGGAGCAATGGTGAAAATAAGTTTCGGTCCTGTGAAAATTCAGCAGCAGCAGCTTGAGGGTGCAGATCTGAACGTGGAAATGAACTCCTGCATCTTAGATCCAGCTAGAGGATACCTGCAAAAGAAAAATAACCACACATCAGACAGCAAAGAGCTTATAGCACAAAGGAGCCATCATGCAACCACCGAAACAGATGCATGCAGCAACAAAAAGCACCTCACAACAACCATTTGACTTCAGGTACGTGACTAAAACTTGTTCCTCTATTGCATGAATCTAATCTAAGCACTGCATGAACGAATGAGATGTGGGGATTCAACCAGGAAGCTAGCCATATTCAATTGCACTCATCCAGGCAAAAATCACGCAACATGCGTGTATAGTCATTCACGTGGAAGTTTAGAAACACAGGCAGTGGTAGATGTGTTTAACTCCAGCACACAGGGCATCAATTGATTAACAAATAGAAGAAGACATGCAGTTCATAACATCACTGCAATTCGAAAAAGCCAGCGCACATGTTTTTGCCACCTCACCACAAATCACGTAGTAATTAAAGACGGCTCAGCTGAAACTCATGAACTGCTGTTCATCTGCACTTTCCACATCCTCAACCGAAGTGTGCACAATCAGTTAACCTATCGTCCTCCACTGATTTTTTCTACCTATCTTCAAGATTCTGCTGCATATCAGGCTCGCTCAGAGGTGCAGGGGCACTCTACAGGTGTTTCTACAGGAAGTCTTCTGCAGGAAACACAGAAAACATCCTTCCAGAGCAGAAAAGCCTGGATTTTTCTTCGACAAATTGGAAATCTCAAGGAGAGGTAGGCTCGAGCATGCCATCCCCATGCTTAATTTTCGAAAGGTGGGGAATTATCTCGTTTGAAGTGAAAAAGATTGGAACCAATCTGCCTGTGGGTCCAGACAGTTTTTTTCTTATATAATACACAGAATTTCTTTTGAATGGTGCTGCGTCATATTCACCTCCATGTTTCCTGCCAGAAAACGCTCCCCATTATAACGATAAACCGCTGTAAGGCTCACCTGTGCACATATAAACATTTTTCTTTTGTGACTGTTATATGGTTAGTGTGAAAATTAGCTCTGCACTCTGTCTGTGAGAGCCTAATTTCATTTTGACAGTCAAGTTTTGGGGCAGCAACAATATTATAACCAAGGAATTGGTGAAAGGAGAGATACAACCAAGAAATAAATCTTGTCCTTAGAGTCAAGGAGGAAAGCCATATCAGAATTCTCCTTCTGATCAGAGCACAAGCCAAAACAGGGCATTATATCCAAATTCTGGCCGAGGAACTCACTTCATCCAGCAGTGAGGAAAAGGAGCAAATTGAGGCAGAGAGGAAAACAGAGGGGAAAAAAGATAAGGGTAAGAAAACCCAGGGCAGACCAATAGTGAAACCATCACAAGGAAAGCAAGAGGAAAAGCAAGAAAGAAAAAGAAGGATGAAACAGAGAGAAAAAAAAAAAAAACAAGTTTAATGCCTGGTAATTGTTGTAGGTTGCAAGTACACAATGCGAAAAGGGGGCCTCCCAACACAAGAAGAAGGGTCCCTACTGAGTTCCTAGGCATCCTCACATCCATCCCCTCCATGAACACTCATTTTTTTTAGGGTTCGGACACAATCTAATCATGGTTCAACCTTCTACAGGAAGCTACAGGACTTTCTACAGGAAGTTCTGTATTTCTACCAGAAACATCCTGTAAAGCCTTTGGGCAGGCCATAATCGATTATGGAGAGGGATTTGAAGCTTGAAGTCTGTTGAGGAGGTATGAAACCACTCTTTTCTTCCATCCTCCACTGGTTTCATCTCCTTTCACCACCATTGCCACCATCTGATTGAATATACTTGCACAATCATACCAAAGCTGAGAATTCTCTAGGAAAAAGAGCAGGCAGTGGGAAGAAGCAGAGAGAAAAGCATGATTTCATGATCGAGAAGAGGACATCACTTCAGAATCTTAGCATGATAGGGAGGCCACCAGGGCCATCAAAGATGAGGAGATAGATTGGTTTCTCAGAGGATGAGCAACACTTTCAGTAGGGGGGTGATGATGAGCCCCAAAAATGGATAATTATATGGGCTCATTCAACCTCCTAATTTGACTTAATCCACCATTCTCACTATTTTATTGCATTTTTTTATTATATTTATGCTAATAGAGTGAATTGGGTTAGTCATTATGCCAACAAGTCTAATGTGTGCTTTGTGTAGCATTTTTGGTCAATTTGGAGACAGAATTGAAGGTTTTAATGAGCACTTGGCAGCCAAACTCGTGGGAGAACAAGGGAGAGGATTTGTAGGAAGGTGTCCCCTTCATTTATGGGCCCTTACCTCAAATTATTCTCCATCAGCTCAGAGTTCAAAGGCCACCAAATCAATTATCACAAGGGCAGCCAAGCAAGTCAAGTAGGACTGCTGTTAACTGCAAGTTTTGGGCAGCCGAGTCCCTAAAGTTTAGGAGGACGTTTGGGTCCTCAATTTGTATAAATAAGAGGGCTTAGGGCCTCATTTCAGTTAGACATTTTGGTTAGCTAGTAGATAGCCAGTAGTTAGTCACTTTGTAGGCGGAAGTTAGCTAGTTTGTAGTTCGATTTTAGTCAGTTGATTAGCTTTGCATTTCAGCACCTTTTCAAGCTTTCCCTTGTGGACAATTTTTGATGTAATTCTTATTTTCTTGCTCAATAAAGATGAATCCTGCTTTGCACCAGCTCTAAATCTCTCTTAGGAGGTTGTAGTTCTTGGGGTTGGGCCCATCTCAAGTGCCCAGCACCTCCTTTGTTTACTTTCATGTGTCTTTGTTGCATTCTTAGAATAAAACCTGCTATTTAGATTTAAATATTGTTTTGATATTTAGGTTGTTTTTTTTATGATTAAAGTAGCTTTTCATGTTCAGATTTGTTTGATAAGTTAATAACAAGGAAAAAAGTTGCATAAAAGGGTCAAAAACACTTTCGGTTTCACCTCTTCCTTATTGGATCAGGGGCTGGAATTGAATTAACTGTGTTGTCCCAAACAAAAACACTAGTTTGCTTTACCATGCAATCCTTAGTGTACTGTTTCCATTTGCAGAAGTTGGTTATGTGTTTAGATCTCTGAAATGTATCATTGCATAGTTGATATATATGGTTCTCCTTCAAATAAAGCTGATGTTCGTTCACTTTATTGTTAGCTAGATTAGATTAGCTAGGACTTTTGTTACTTGCAAGACTTTGTTGATTCAGTTGAATGTACACAGTGCAGAGCATCTCTACCACTCTTTCATCCACCTAAGCTTCATCAGAGCCATCTATTCCATCTCCTAACTAGATTCCTCGTCTCACATCTGTCCTCTTGCCCACGTAATGCTACCTTTTTGTGCAACCATTGTTTCAACCTTCTTTGAGCCAATTCAGCCTTCTACACCTTCTCACCACTCCATCCACCAGTCCCTAGGCCACTTAAGACCCCTATCCTACCTCCATATCCATTCATGCATCTTCCCTCATTCACCCATCCTCTAAAATCCAATTTTTAAACATCCTGTAGAAATTTCTGAATATCCTGTAGAAATTCCAGAACATCCTGTAGAACCCCTACAGACTTCTTGTAGAAGCTCACGAATGAGGTTTCTTGATAGCCAAACTTTGTGAAACTCTCAGGAAGGTTGCTAGGGACCCCTTAGGACCTCTTCTAACCTTCCCAACCTCCTGTAAGCATTTCCTTCCACCGATCCACCTCTCCACAGTAAAAAACAGTGAAAGCACATGCATGATAATTCTAACAACTTATTCAAAAATACAAAAAGATGGTTCTTTCAGATTCTGTTGTAGACATAGCTTAGATACATGCATTTCATCTTCTTACAAGTCAATGGAATCTCATTCAATAGCTTGCATCTTCCTTCTTGCATCAATAGGACTAGTTGGTAGAATTAGGGTTTGCTAGGGTTTGCGTTTATTTTTGGCTTTCAGTTTCTTTCCGCAAGTAGATTAGCTTCCTTTGAGTTATCTTTCATCCATTAGTTAAAAATATTCTTCTTAGAGCTCATAGAAATTGTCTTGAGCCCCTAGCAGACTTGTGCCAGCTGACCAAGTGACATCTGCGGCAAGAGCTAGTACTTATGCATACAACACTGTCGCTTCCAAGTTTGTTACGAACTACCGGGTTGATAAAATTAAATAAGGGAGTCCCAGGAGTTGCAACATTATTGTTGCAATACTGGGGCCCACCATCTTTTTGGCACCGTTGCCGAGGAAACGTTAGAGTTTTGGTGATTGCTACTATTCTTCTATTTTCTACAACAACCTTCTGCTAAGTAGTTTATTTCATTTCCATTTTGCAATTTCATTTCCGCAAAAGTAGAGTATACATTTCCTGCTTTCATAGATTAGCATTTCAATTTCGTAATTTCAATTCTACAAGCGTAGATTAGCATTTCAATTCTGCAAGCATAGATTAGCATTTCAATTTCGCAATTTCAATTCCGCAAGCGTAGCTTAGCATTTCATTCCTACAATTTCATTTCGGCAAAATAGATTAGTCATTTCCTTCTTTCATTTCAATTCCGCATTTTCATTTGAGCAAGATAGTTAGTTCCAGTTCAATCTATTTCAGTTTTGCAGGTACAAGTAGAAAAAAAAAAAACAAAAATCAACCAAAAAGATTTTCTTTCATGCCTTGTAGGAGTAGAGATAATTCAAAAAAAATGAGTGCACAACACCCCCACTGCTTCACACAGCCAACCTTCTCTCTTCTTCGATGGAAGTGATTAAAGAACCCTTAGGTGGACAGCAAGACATATTTGAAGAACCTCAAGGGAAGAAGAAGAAGAAAACATTCCTTTGGAGCAAATGGCTATAAGTAGAAATGTTGGGAGCAGTACCTTATCCAAACATGAATTTGCAAATCAGATGGAAGATTTCAAGAGCGATATGAGGCAGTTTCTTGCCATGCAACTGGATACCTTACAGATCCAAAGGAAGCAAGAGGAAGCCAAGAGGTCTTTGGCCTTCTTTTGTCCCAGGTGCACTAGAAAGCATCCTAGGCACGAACGTCCATTGTACTCCATAGAAGTGTGTTTTGTCTGTGAAGAATACCATCCTACAGATCAGTGCCCTTCCTTGCCTGGAATCAAAGTTGCATATCAAAGGGCCAAAGAAGTCATTGAACCACTCTATTTCATGAACCAAAGGAGGTCACATGGACTCATACCTTACCAGCAGGAACTGCAAGGGACATCCGAGACCTATTACGACCCTTATCAAGCCACTTTCATGCCTTCTTGGTGTCCCCCTACTCATCCTTCCTGGTTCACACCTCCTCCTTGTTCCTTCACAGATCCATATTATGCCCAACCAGCTGCTCATTCGTTTTACGCTTATGCTCAGCCATAGCCTCAGTGGAATGCACTTCATCAGGGGTGAAGGCCCCAGTACAACACTCATCTCGCTCATTTTCCTCCACCACCTGCTCAACCGCAACCATCGCCTCCTACTCCACCAAGGCAACCCCAAATGCCTGCCCAACCACAACCCCATCCGCATCCATCTCAAATATACACCCCCACTCAACTACCCATACCGCCATTCCCAAAACCACACAATGGAGTAGCTCAATCCAATTGCAAAGCTGAGGCACACCATGTCCAAATGACTTCTCTTGAGCTCAATGATCTTCACCAAAGCTCAGGAAGAGTGTTGCAAAACAGAGAATATATTGAAAACATTGAAGGACCAAAGGCAAAAGAAGATTCAAAAGAGGATAGCAAAGAACCGTGGGCTGCACTTGATGAAGAAAAGACATCAGAATCAGAGATCAAGAGAGTTCCCTCATGGTTACCATCAAATCCTCCATGTACTCAAGAGAAAACTCAGCAAAAAGAGGAAGATTTGAAGGTCATGATAGAAGAAGATATGGAGAATGATCCAGAACAGCAAAAGGACCAAGGATATCAGAGCTATATTGAGATATGGTTTCAGAGGGTCACTAAGTTGCAGCAGTACTCCCTTCTTCAGCTATGCCTAATCCCTTCAAAGTCAAATCACTTGGTCTCTGAAATCCGAATAGCTATCAAAGCATGCATTTCGAGCCTCCACATCATTTTGTCTCTAATCTCGAAGTGCACATGGCTCCATTGGAAGTATTCTTATACTTGAGAACGATTTTGTTTTTCAAGTAGGGTAGGGTAGGGTAAAAAAAAAAAAAATGAAAAAATGGAAATAAGAGGAAAAATCTAAGGTGAAAACCTCCTCGGAGGCGCCTTAGATTGGCTCATTGATTGAAAACCTCCATGAGACAGTCAATGGGTTGAAAAAAAAAAGAGAAAAGAAAAAAGAATAAGATCCTTGGGTGAAAACCTCCCTTGGAGGCGCCTAGGGCAGGCAATTAGGGTGAAAACCTCCATGAGGTGCCCTAGTTGTTTTCAAAAAAAAAAAGAGAGAAAAAAGAAGAAAAGAGAAAAAGAAAAAGTAAACCTAATTTCCATTGAATAATTGCAGGTTGCAAGAAGGTCAGAAGGATCGCTCAAAACAAAGGCAGAGGAAGTTCTGGGATTTCTACAAGAAGCTACAGGCATTTCTACAGGAAGTTTTGTATTTCTACAGGAAACATCCTGTAGAACCTTCAGGTGAGCCAGATTCGATTTTGGAAGGGAATATAAAGCTTGGAATCTATTGGTTAGGCCTGCAAGCATCCACGTTCCCATCCTTCACCCTTTTCCATCATTTTTTCCACCTCATTGTGCTTCTTTTATGAAAACTGTGTTTTCTACAGGAAGTTCTGTGTCTTCTACAGGAAACTTACAAAAAAATCCAAATTGATCTCCAAAGAGGACCGGAAGCCTAGGAATATATCCATGAGGCCTGCACACATCCATGTTTCCATCCCTCACCTTTCTCCACCATTTTTTCCACCTCATTGTGCTTCTTTTATGAAAACTTTTTTTTCTACAGGAAGTTCCTGTAGAAATTACAAGAAGCTAAAAATGGATTGCAAAAAGGTAGTTTGGCAAACATGATAGCTTCCTCAAGGGTTCAAAAGTCCTCCTACAATCTTCAAACTCCTCCTCCATCATCTCCATGCCTGCATCATAGCCCAAGCTCAGTTTTTCTTTCCATGCAAAAACTTGCAGAATGCTTTGAAGAAAAAATACATAGAACAGAATTTGTTTTTTCCATAACTTGAAAACCGTGCATCCATTTACAAAACCGTTTTACAGGGAGTTGTATAGGGATGATGGGAACATGACCGAGCAATTTCAGCCAATTCCAGTGCACAGTTTCCAATAAATTAGCCTCCATCACCTTCAACCATTTTTTCATTTCTCCATATCCGTGCATCCGTTTCAAAACCTGTTTCATGAGGAGGTGCATATGGGTGATAGTAACCTACCCAAGCAGTTTCAGCCAATTCCGATCCACGGTTTCCGAGAAATTGATCTCTGTAATCTTCAACCATTTCCCGTTTTCCTCGAAATATATGCATCCATTGATCACGATTTTTCTATGGGAGGTGCATAATGATGATAGGAACATGCTCAGCAAGTTTCAGATCAATCCGATCTATCATTTGGGAGCAATGGCGAAAACAAGTTTCGGTCCTGTGAAAATTCAGCAGCAACAGCTTGAGGGTGCACATCTAAACGTGAAGCCAACTCCTACAGCATAGATCCGGCCAGAAGATACCTGCACAAGAAAAAATAGCCATGAATCAGCCACCAAGCCATCATGCAACCAAAGAAACCAGTGCATGCAACAAATGAAAGGCCACAACACCTCACAACAACCATTCGACTTCCAGGTATGTGACTAAAATTCGTTCCTCTATTGCATGAATCTAATCTAAGCACTACATGAACGAATGAGATGGTGGGATTCAGCCAGAAAGCTAGCCAGATTCGATTGTGCTCATCCAGGGATCACCAGCGCACGTGTATAGTCATTCACGTGAAATTTGAAAAACACAGGCAGTGGTAGACGTGTTGAACTCTAGCGCACAGGACATCAAATGATTAACAGATAGAAGAGAACATATAGTTCATAACATCACTGCAGTTCGAATAAAGACAACACACATTTTTGCCACCTCACCACAAGTCATGCAACAAGTAAAGAACGCTCGGCTGAAACTCACAAACTGTTGTTCATTTGCACTTGCCACATCCTCAACTGAAGTTTGCACAAAATGATTAACTAGTCATCCTCCACCAGTTTCTCTACCTGTCTTCGAGATTCTGCTGCGTATCAGGTTTGCTCAGAGGCGCAAGGGCGCTCTACAGGCGTTTCTATAGGAAGTCTTCTACAAGAAACACAGAAAACAACCATGCAGAAAGAAAACCTGGGATTTTCAGCGAAGTTCAAGCTCAAAATGAGGTAGGATCGGGGAAACTTCTTTGTGCATGATTTGTTGGTGCAAAATGGTGAATTGAACACGACATTAAATTGAAAAATGAGAGTAAAAACTCTGCCTGTGCATTGAGAACAATGGAAGTATGCCTGCATGATTCAATGAGTTTGCCCATTCTTTTCTTTTGCTTTCGAAATCTCCTCATCAGTTTTAAAAAGAAAAAGAAGAAAATAAAAAATTCCCTTGCAAGGAAGACATGCAACAGACCAACCTGTGTGTGGAAAAACTCGAATTTACATATCTATCAATGTGTGAGAAAACTAGTGTCCTTATGCTCTGATCTGTGAATTTTTTTTCATAAACAAACAGACCAATTCGAGGTGACAACAGCTTTAACACAAGGGAATTACTGCCATTTGATGTTGTAAAGAGCACACAAAAAATTCCTTCTTGAGTTCAAAAAAGACCGAATTCAATTGTCCTCTATTTCAGTGATTGACTGTGTTTTTTTCACTTGAACATTTTCTCTTTTTTGTTAAAACACACTCTACACCATGCCAACTGAAGAAATTGAGAAGAACATTGATGAGGGAGCACAAGACATTCAAGCAGAGGGAAAAACAGAGGAAGAACATAAGGAAAAAGATGATTTTGACATGACCGCTGAGCATGAGACAAAAAAGGACACAACATAAAAAAAAAGAGGGCGAAAAAGGAAAAAGGTTGGGAAGAAAAAAGGCCAAGAAAGCCCAAATGAAAGTTATCACAACCAAGGTAACCACACAGAAGCTGAAAATGCAAGACACCCCCAGCCAAGCGGACCGAAACAGTGAAGACAGGTTCTACAGGAAGCCAAAAAACAACCAACACAGGACTTTCTACAGGAAGTCTGGAAAAAGGGAAACAGAAGGAAAAATCGCCTGAGATTTTAGCTAGGGAGGCAACAACTGCTAGCTACCTTAAGCACATCTCCACAGCAAAAAAGGAAGTGAAAAAGGGAGCCTTCCATGTATTTTAAGGCAAGAAGAAGCACGAGAATAAAAACTGGCAGACCAAAAGAGCAACAGTCCAAAGGGCCAATTACAATTGAGGACACCACAGCTAAACGAAAGGAAGAGTCTCCTTCAAAGAGATCCATCATCTATAAATGAGGAAGCCAAAAGCCTTCACCTAGAGAGAGAAAATTAAGATGATGGACTCAAAGAAAGTTCTACAAGAAGCTGAGACAGTTCTACAGGAAGCTGAGACAGTTCTACAGGAAGCTGAGAATTCTCTACAAGAAACTCGGGCTAAGCTAAGAGAGACCAAGAAATTGGAGGAAAAGGTGGCCAAACAATCACAGGAAGAAGGTAAGACAATGGAACATCTGATGAACAACAAAGAGAGGACAAGTTGCAGGCTGAGGTTGAGGCACTAACAAAACTGCTATAAGAAAAGGAGCATGGGCAATGGGAAGAAGTAGGGAGAAAAGCATGGTTTCATGACCGAGAAGAGGACATCACTTCAGAAGCTTTTCATGACAGAGAGGCCACCAGGGCCATCAAAGATGGAGAGATAGATTAGTTGCTCAGAGGATGAGCAACACTTTCAGTAGGGGTGATGATGAGCCCCAAAAATGGATAATTATATGGGCTCATTCAACCTCCTAATTCGACTTAATCCACCATTCTCATTAGTTTATTGCATGTTTTTGATTTATTTATGCTAATAGATTGAATTGGGTTAGTCATTATTCCAACAAGTCTAATGTGTGCTTTGTGTAGTCTGTTTGGTCAATTTGGAGACAAAATCAAAGGTTTAAATGAGCACTTGGCAGCCAAATTCGTGGAGAGAATTTGTAGGAAGGTGTCCCTTTCATTTATGGGCCCTTACCTCGAATTCTCCACCATCAGCTCGGAGTTCAAGGGCCACCAAATGGATTATCACAAGGGCAACCAAGCAAGTCAAGTAGGACTGTTGTTAACTACAAGTTTTGGCAGCCGAGTCCCTAAAGTTTAGGAGGACTGTTGGGGTCTTCAATTTGTATAAATAAGAAGGCTTAGGGCCTCATTTTGGTTAGCCAGTAGTTAGTCACTTTGTAGGCAGAAGTTAGCTAGTTTGTAGTTCGGTTTTTAGTCATTTTTTAGGCAGTAGTTTAGCTCTCCATTTCAGCACATTTTCAAGTTTTCCTTGTGGACAAATTCTGGAATGTAACTATTCTTTTGATCAATAAAGATGAATCCAACTTTGCACCAGATCTAATCTCTCCTAGGAGGCTGTAGCTCTTGGGGTTGGGACCATCTCAAGTGCCCAATACCTCCTTTGTTTACCTTTATGTGTTTTTGTTGCATTCTTAGAATAAAATCTGCTGTTTAGATTTAAATCTTGCTTTGTTATTTAGATTGATTTTGATGATTAAAAATGATTTTTATGTTCAGATTGAGTTGATAGGTTATTAACAGGGAAGAGATTCAAAAAAAGGCCATCAAGCACCTTTGATTTCACCTCTCCCTCAGTGGGATCAGGAGCGGTGATCAAGGTGACCTTGCTGCCAACAAATACACAGTCTTTGCTTCGCCATGCAATCATTAGTGTTCGATTTTTATTTGCGGAAGTTGGTTACATGTTCAGAGTCTTGATTGCTTAGTTTTCATAGCATTTCACATTATTTCATTTCGAATAAACTTCTGTTCATTTCCTTTTGCTGTTAGGTCATTAGAGTGAAGTAACTAGGTCATAGGTTTTATAAGTGTTTGTTTGTTCAGTTTGAAAAACCACTTGCAGAGTACCTGTTATCCTTCCTTACCTGCCCATACTCCATCCAACCT